>VZTA01028934.1:20025-249328 GCA_013398855.1 Mohoua ochrocephala
TTTTTTTTTTTGTCATCTCATTCAAACAAAGAACCTGTTATTTGCACTGTTCTAGAAATTATAATGAGAAGGCTGATGGAAGGACAGACTTCATGTCTTTTCCTGGGAGATCTCCTTTCATTTAGAGCCCGTGATTTACAGGTTGAGTTGGCTGTCTCACCTTAAGTAATGCCTTTAGTAGCTTTCAAGTTTGATTTTTCTGAAAACCTGGTGATGTGTATCAACAACTTCAGTTTCAGTATGAGGTACATTTTTGCATTCCCTCTTAAAGTTAGGGTTTAAAAATCTCAAATTTGGTGCTTAAAGCTAAAGCAGTTCTAAATAGAAGTAAAGACCAAGAGGATTTTTAGCGGTTCATAAGTCTTAGATTGCTTTTCTGAACAGGGAGGACTTTTACCCGCTGAGCCCTGGAAGGTTTTCTCCCGTGCACCTTCCATTGTATGGATGTCAAATTCTCTGACAGATGGGGAAGAATTGAAACCAGAGAGGCTTCATAAAAATAAGAGGTTTTGGGGCTACTGGGACTAACACTGCAATATTTAGCAATCTATTGTGAAGCAGCAGATGTATAATTTGACATACATAACTTCATTAATCATATTTCTTTCTTAAATGGTGATTAAAAAGAAGTGCTTAGAAATGAAAGTTGTCTACAAAAGCTTGTTTTTGTCTCATTACTTCAAAAAGGTGGTGGTTTCCCCCCTCTGTTGCTGTCTGTTGTTAATTAGGGAAGTAGAGATGGATGTGTAGAATTAGGTTGCACATAATCTCATCTGAATATTTAATCATAAATGATTAAGATGAAGATTTATAGCACAGACTTTGACATGCTGGCTGATAAAGCAAGGTTAATAGAGCTATATTCTCCCCAGTTATGAATCGTCTGGGAAAGCAGGCAAGACAATAGTGTCTACAGACATTAGAGGGCAACAAGATCTCCAAGAATGTTCCTTGCCTTCTTTATTTTTAGAAAAAAAAAATTGCTGATTTTCTGATGTAAGATTAAAAGTTCCATGAGAGAAAATTTAAACAGAAAAAACCAAAAATTGAAGTGCAAATTATTTTCTAATGAAACATACAGCTGTGGATTCTAATAAAAGGATAATAGCAGAGCTGTTTTATTTGAAAATTCTGAGATGTTATTTGATGGAATAGTCTGATAATGTGATACAGTAGGACCAAGGTCACGTATTTTCCTATCCTGTCTAGTGGTACTTTTTTGGATTGAAGGTTACTGAGTTGCATGTTCCACCCACTCTAGAGAGTATGAGACCATTGATGTCTCCAGGACTCAGCTGGGTATGGTTGCATGCCTTTGCCACACAAATAACTGAAAAGTTATTAGGAAGTGCAGTAGTAACACAATTATTAATACATTGTTCATACACTATATTCTCTTATAATCTCCCTAACAAGAAAGAATAATTGATTAATTATAACACTGCTCTGGAGGACCTTAGCTATCATTAGATAATACTTGATTTGCTGGAGGAAGAACTGAGATAAGTAAAAATATGTCACCAATTAAAAAAAAAAAAAAAAGGCAGGTATCATGGTAATTGAGCATCTACATCCGAAATTCAATCTGAAATTCAGTTCAGGCACCATCTCTCTGGAAACATTCTCTCTGAGAACATCGTGGGCATCTAATTTTAAACTATACATTTATGACTAAAAAAAGGAAAAAAAAGGACATGTAGAAATATCTCAGCATTAATAGAGCTGGTCAGCCTGTTCTGGGTCACCCTGGCTCTGCCGGGTATCTAGAAATTAAGAAGTGTTCCACACACGTTTTGTGGGGACGCAAGGTTGTCAGTAGATAATTCTGGGATCAAAATCTCTGAAATCATGAGCTCAGGTGTTGTTTCAGGTTCTGTGGCAGCACAGGTACGATGCCACTCGGCTTTCTGCAGGTGTAGCACCTGCTACCGATCACCCTGTGGCTGTCTCAGAGTGGGGCTTGGGACAGACAGGGTGCTCCCGAGCACCAGCCTTGGCCAAAATGTATCGCCACTCATGTCAAGGAGAATTTTTACCAGGGCCTTTAAAAGGAGAGCTAGGAGATTGACATTTTTGAAAATCTGTGGTATGGGAATTCGCAAAGACTGAATTCATCCTAGGAAACCTCATCTTGCATTCAGCTTGGAGGAGGGAGTCTCCCCCAGGAGGGGAGTTGATGGCAGAAGGCTGGTTATAGCTGCTTGGTGCTTTGAATTATTGCCCTGGAAGAGCCCATCTCCTCTGCTGCCCGTAGGAGGAACCCAGGGAGCATGGGAAAAAGTCAGGCACTGTAAATATCTCTCCAAGTGGCTTTCTCTGCCATCTTCCCTACTTCTGTATTTCTAGCCCTGGGCTGTTGTTGCTGTCGCTTTCTTGCACTTCCTGACATTCCCCCTGCCTACCCCTATCATTCTTTTTCCCTTTACCAGATTAAAGGTGGGAGTGTTACCTTTCCTGTTCACAAATGCCTCCTGTGTAACATTGATCCAACTCTGGCGGTCATATCCTGTGATATTTATCATGTAATTTGTGTGGAGGATCGAAAGATAACTGTTCTGTACCATAGGTAGCTGTCCTTTTTCATTTTGTAGGGCATGGAGAGGATTTTTTTACCAGACTTCAAAACCCTGAGCAGTAAATGAGCTGTTTAAGCCTTTTTGTACAAGCCATTGTTCTCTTCCTGTAAAGTCCAAAGAATCGACATATCTCATTAGTCTGTTAAGCAGTACAAAGATAAATGCTTTATATAAAAGAATGAATACAGCTGATGACACCAGTTAATTGGTAGGCTTCATAAATGTAAACTGTAGTGTCTATGAAGAGTTTTTACTTATAAATTCTCATTATATTTTTTGTTTTGTTTTTTTTTTTCTAATTTCATAGATAATTTAGTTTTCTAAATAGATGAATACTAATATTAAGTGGTCACAGATAAAAACTATCTACAATAAAACATAAATATTGTCTTTTCTCTGTGAAGCAAAAATGTGTTTTGTTTCCTTCTTAAACAGCTGGAGATTTTGATTTAGTAGGGGTTTTAATGACTTTGTAAACAAGATATGAGATATCTGAATTCTCATAGGCAAGTTCTGAGTTGTGATCACTGTTCCTTACTGGCTAAAAATTAATTATGACAGTAATCCATGCTAAAATGTTTGAGGTTTCTTTATGTATTTTGTTCATCCGGATAGTTATTCACTCGAGCAAAATGAAGTTTGATACACAAACAAAATCTGGGTATTTTTTCTCAAGTACGCATAGATGTATGCAAGGCAGAAAAATGTGTTGTCAGCTCCCAGTTAATTTGAAATTCAGCCCTTCTCAGCAAATTTTGTTCCCTTATGTATTTGTTTCATTTACCTCCCGAGTCTTGTCTTAGAATATGTTTCTATGGATAATTACACTAAGTAGCCCCATTTGAAAGCCTGCTGAGCAGGGCTGGACCTTTAACCTGTAAACTTTGTCAGGCAGAGACCATAACTAAAGTGCTTATAAAATTTGTATCTTGGCAGTGATGGGTAAGATGCCTGGAATCAGAAAATAATAGCAGAAGTTAATGAGGGGATTTCCAGGCAATTAACACAATCGAGTAGGGTATCTGAGTTCCTGATGGGAGAGGTGCCTGCTTTTTCAGTCAGAACATTGTTTTGTATGGGAATTGTGTGATGTCAGGTGAAGGGACAGCACATCCTAGCGCTTAGCTGCCTTACCCAGTGCATCAGCAGGACTAATGAAAGATATATCCCATTCCTACTAGCCTTCATCCCTTTTGTCCTGAAGCCATCATGCCTCCAGCAGCACTACCGAAGTCTGAGAGAGATTTGTGTTGTGCGCTTGAGAGTTACCTGACAGCACTGACCTGGCAGTGACCTGTGGCACAACGCAGGGGTGGAGGTACTGAAGGCAGGCAGAGGTGAATGGTCACTGTGCTAAGGTATGGTCCCTGTGGCAGTCCTTGCTATGCAATTCCTGAAGGGCAGGTATAATAAATCCAGATGAGATAGATGCTGATTTGTATGCACCCTTCTACAGCCATAAGGGAAAAGTAAACACTTCTATTTTTTTTTTTTCTGGTGAGCTCACAAAGCTGCAGACAAGCGACAGCATGATTTGGTAAAAAATAAATAAATTGTTCATCTGCGTTGCCAATGTTAAAAGAGCAGATGTGAAAGATTTTCCTAAAAGAACTTTCTATTCATACGCTGAAGTCAGGAAGAGCATAAATAGAAGTTAACTAAAAATAAGAGCCAGTTTTCTTATTGACAGCTGTCAGCAAGTATCTGTAAAGCAAAAAATATTTGACCCCAACATGTACTTCTAAAATTGTTAGCTTCTAAATTTGCTCAGATAGGTCATGGTGTTGTTGGTTCTTTAGCTGCTAAGAAGTGACACTAATGATTACATTCCCATTTTGAAGCAATTTGTGTTGCAGTACTTAGAAACTTAAAATCTTTACTGGTACTATTGGCAGGAAAATTACTTTTTCAAAGCCATTCCACTAAATGAAGTAAAATTTCCTAATAGCTTTTGATTAAAATAGTCTTTTTAAACATTTCTGAATTCTTTAAATATTTTCTACAAGTGCTTAATTGCATTACTTCAACTTGAATGCTGTCAGTGCAAAATTTCTCTTTAAGGGACACTTGAATTCTGCCAAGAGGCAACACCCCTTCTGTTCTAGACAGTGAGGTAAATAATGGATCTTTTTCTTTTTAAGAGATAGTTCTATCCAGGAAAAAAAAAAAAGCCCCATATGCATCTGTATTCCTGCAAGCACACACAGACCTTCCCTTCTGCATACTATTGGATTGTCATGAGAGCATAAGGATTAATGCACAGACCTACGTGTGATAGTATTGGCCACGTTCTCACTATTTTTACACCTGTCTTTCTGGTGCTTTGTGGTGGTTTGATTTCAGACAGTTACAGATGTTGTCCTTTTGTACTTGGAGCAATTCCAATTTCCACCAGTGATATCTTTGAGCAGTCTTCCAGCAGTAATGGCTGAGAAGACAAGAGTTGCTTAATAACCATGTATCCTTTCAGTCGGTGGAAATTAAGAGGTCTCCATATGAACCCCATTGATCCTGCCTGGTGTATATGAGGAGCCATGGCATACACATTTGTGGGCCCAGAATGGTGTGCATGGTAGCTCTTGGGGCCATCAAGCTGCATGACATCACCCACAGTCCTTCCTCCTGCTGCTTTGGTATAAACCCTCATTGGGGCCTGCCTTGAATGAGAAATAAACTCTTTGGAAAATCGTCACTGCTGGTGGCTTACTGGAGAGCCTGTGGGACCTGCATGTTTGTGAGGCTCACTGAATCCCCTGTAACAGCTTCTCAGACCATTTGCTCTCAGTCAATGAGTTCAATTGTTCCAGCCTGTGATGGCAGCACAGTGCTGTTACTGCGAGCTCTGCCTTGCACTACCCTGGTGGGAGCAGGTGGGGAGCATGGACCTCCAACAGCACAGTGAGAAATGACAATTTTTAAATCATGTTTAAATCATGGCAGGTGAGGTAAACAGTCAAGAATGGGCACAAGGAAAAATCAGTTAAATGTCATCCGTACCTTTTAATGATAGAGGTTTCCATTGATGCCAATAATAAACAGATTAATTTAATCTGAATTTAATTCCAGGAGGCTTTGAATATAATGTTTCAATGAAATTGTTTATCAAATGACTACATTTGTTTTAGCTCATCAAGCTTAACACTTCATAAATGACAGAAATCAAATGAGGATAGCTTCCTATCATGAATTTTAATTGTATCACTGCTCCATAGTTTATTTTTAAAGTCTGAGAATCCTGGCCCAAGTCCAGCATCACAGCTACTGTATAGTGGAACCCTCCAAAAAGGTAATCCAAATTAAATAGAAGTGTGAATCCACAGTGGATTAATTAAATGACATTAAACACTCATGTGGATACTATGAATCAGAATTAAAAGTGTCTTGATTCAATTTAACTTAATTTCCAGAGAAAATGAGTTAATTAAGTGTGCTGCAATTTTGAAGGAAAGTGTCTACACAGACGTTTAATATGTTTTGACTAATCCACTTTAAAAATTAATTCAGATTAACTTTCTCGAGTGACCTTTGCACTGGCAAACCTTTGGTAACTTGATAAGAAGTCAAAGAAAGGCTAATGCTCAAAAAAAAGGACTTTTATTCCAACTAGTAGTTGAGACTTGATTTTTGTATTGGAATTTTCGTGCAATCAAGAAGCAGCTTTATTTCTTGGGTCAGAAGTTGTTCTTCATTAATATGATTCGTTCTGTCAAAGAAAAGGAAAATAGCTGTGCAGCCCCAAAAGTGAAGTACACGTGATGGTACAGTTGGTTTTGCCACAGGAGGTTGCTACGTATGATTTGTTTTTGAACATCAGAGCAGGGAGGTACTCTGCTCTTGTAATACCAGAAATACTTGGTAACAGCATTTCTCAAATAGTGAGGAGGATAGAGAAGTTCAGTTAACATTTTTTATTTTGGAAAGAAATAATAGACCACCATGGACCTAATCCACTCTTGACAATAAGCTGGAAGGGAATCACTGAGTTGAGAGTATCAAGAGGAGAATACTGCCATGGTATAAAGAAAAAAGAAAATTAATCAGTAGCTTTACATGATCCAATCATGTGGGTTAAGAGTGGTTACAGCACTGGCAGTCAGGACTGGGAATGTGGCTTGACATCTGTGCAACAAGGGAGAGAGGAACGGCAAGGAAGAGGAAGGGGAGAAGCACAGGTATGCCTTCCAAGGGTGCAGATTCCTGGGGCAGTGTCCCACCTTAGCCTGGGCCGCAGGTCTCCCGAATGAGCTATGGAGCATCAGCTGGACCTGACAGGGCTGAAGCTGGGGTGAAAGAGATGAAGAGTGACAAACCTCAGTAAACCATGACCACAAGGGCCTCCCTGAGCCACTGTGTCCATCTGTCCCATTTTTCCTGGCACTGCTGTGATGCTTTGGACTAGTTGTCTGTCTCGGCTACAGGCGTGGAGAGAGAAATGTTTCCTCTTCCTTCAGCTGATTATAAAGAACGTGTAAGGAGAATCCAGTTTGGTGCCATATGAGACCCAAGTACTATTAAGCAGAGAGCAGAAAGGCATGTTCCCAATTGGGATGATGTAGGAAAAATATCAGGAAAGAGAGATAAGGACTCAGCTGCTGTCTTGCAGAAGTAGTGCTTGCTCCACTGATGCAGAGACTAACATATTTATCTTGGTCAGCTTTTTTTCTTGATTGATGCTTTATTATAATTTTTGTGGTAAATAATTTGTGGACTCCCGAAGACTTCAGGACTCAGTGTTTTGTAATGATAATGTGATACAAAGAAGCTACAGAGCTGAGAAATTATCAAATGCATGCTTTAATTGTACTTTGAATCTTTGTGCTTATTACCCACTTTTGTTACACTCTGTCCATTGCAAGAGCTTTAAGACCAAGTATCATCCTCCAAGCACTTACAGAAATTACAGCAGCTATTGCTAGTAAAATGGAGAAACAGGTGCATAAGAAAATGAGATTTTGAATGCCTATTTTAATTTTACTGCAAGAATAAGCTCTGGAAACAAAGCCCTGATTGGAAAAGTGCAGAGAATCAAAAACAAGTTGCAAGAGTGTCTTCACTACATCTTTTAATTATGAGTAAATTTTGCCACATTTTCATTCTGTATTATTATCAGAGCACAATTTTCATGCCTTTCATATTCTAAAAACTCCAGAGTGACACACACATTTATTTCTAGTTTTAAATTGTGCTGCTAAAGCACATTCTGTTTGGCATGACGTCCTTTCAGTTTAATTTTCTCTAAAAATCCGTTTCATCTTTTCAGAATATAAATGGCATACCATTGACCCTTCAACTTCCTGCTATTCCCTCCTGTCTTCAGTACTCAGATGACTAAGTTGGGAATGTGTTCAAGTGGTGGCATCTGGCTCTTTGGGGAGCTCGGCGAGCAATTACATTGGCAGCTTTACAGATGGCTCTTCATGCATTGTGGGGTGAATCTGAGCTATTATCTTTTAGATATCTGTGATTTGGAAGAACTTGCATGCTGGTAAATAACCGCACTCTTCCCTTCTTGAGTATCCGTTCAAGGCTAAACTAAATGCAGCTGCATTAAAAACTCATTGCTTTATGAACCAGACACAAATAAAAAGCACACAAGTGTTCATCTACAAAGTTGTTTTTAAAGGCTTGGATACAGGAATAGCATCCTCCTTGAAGACTCTGCTCTTTGTCTTCCACGAAACAGGCATTGTCTTGGTAGCCAGGTATTTCCCAACCAGCAATTTAAGGGCTAATACTTGAAAGAGAAACTGTTAGCTGTTTAAAGAGCGTATTTCCTTCTAGTTCCCTTTAAAGACCAGTTGGTTTAGGTGTGTCTGGAGGATCTTAAACCTGGATGCTTTGGAGTATTTTCTTTAAAACAGATTTATATGTTAGACATATTCAGGGTAATCAGAAGGCAGCCTTATCAAAAGGTTGCACCTTCTCAGAAAATTGAAAGCTTACACTGAAGTAGAATGTGGGGACAGGCTGAAGTTCAGTGAACCCTGATGGGTGCAAGAGGGGGAGAGCTTCCAGACTCTGTAGCCTTTGATTTTTTTAACCCAAGCTAAAGTATGGAGACCAATTTATTTTTATTTTGGGAGCATATCTGATCTGATGTCAAGCAATTTATTAATGTCTTTTGGGAACACGGAGTTGTGCAGATAGGCAAGAATAAGGCTTGAAAATTTGTCAGTACAGGTTACAGAATTAGCTGGAGCATCTAAAAGACATCCAAGTCTTAAATGAGATCCCTTCAAGTGAAGATGTCTATTTTCATCCCCTTTCGTAGCTGAGTTCAGAGGACAGCAGTGAAAATGTCATGACTGCACCTAAGACATCAGGTTCAGGGATTTGTGAAATCAGAGCAGAGGGGCAGTCTGGTGCAGAGTTTTTCAGTTGCAGCCTGTGAAGGGAATTGCTGATAGGGCTTGCTTGCCTTTCTGCCTAACTTCTTCCTGTCTAGAAGCAGTGCTTTTAATCAAACAAGAGGGCACAAGAGAAATCTAGACACTGAGATTTTGCATTAGTGATTTCTATAGATAATGGATTTATAGATAACATCTGCTTCAAATAAATCCGGCCTGGATCATAGAAAAACATTTGCTAGTTGCATTACTGACAAGATTACATATTGCCTGTTGGGGTCTGAGCTTGGTGAAATCAAGAGAGTCTTTTCCAACAATCAATTTTTCCAGTTGCATGACTCCCTCAGGAGCAAAACGAGGTCCTTGGACTTGAAAATGAGGGAGAGAACCTCACAGAAGTGCTGAGAAAATGTTTGAGATGTATGATGTAACCTGTAAAATCCTGGCATCAGGACGCGGTGTCATTTGAGACGATTCTCTACAATTGTCACTTTGATTAAAACCGCTTGATTATAATATTTGATTATAAAAAGTTTTATTATGTGTTCTTTATGAAGCATTCCAGGATTGAGGAGTTTTACATAGCATTTCTAATGAGATGGATTTTGAGCAAATGCACCGTGTCTGAGTTGCTATGAGTCCATAATCTCTTTTAATACTTAGAAATAGAAACTTCTGACTAATCTTTTTCCAGTTGTAAGACTGTAATGTACTCATTTGAAAGATTAGCTGATATTTTGTAAGGATACCTAAAGTAAAATGTGAATCAGCTTAAAGGACTTAGCAGAAAGACAGAATTTTTGTATATCCCATAGAAGATTGAATTACAGCCTTTGAAGATCTTGTGTTCACACTCACTCACAGCCAAGAGACAGTAAAAATCATTACTGAACTATGAAGGTCCTATGACTTTCATCTGTCTTAGACAATTTCATTATTGAACTGTTACCTGTTTTCAAAGAGTTAATTTCTGCCTGACATCTGACACACAGAGGAACGTGGCAATGGCCTTAGATAACCCTTCTGCTGGCATTTAAGAGAAAAACTAAGGAACTAGCTAATTTTGAAGACAATCGTGACTCTCCATTCCCGCTCCCTGGGGGAGAGAGAGGAACAAAACTGGCCAGACTCAGAAGGGCCAGACAGGGGCCTCAGGGAGAACGCTGAAGCTGGGGAAGATAAGATGTAACCTGGCTTTTGTGTCAGTGTTTTCTCCAGTTGTTTATTCTTATGGTTTCTAAAGAAGCTGTTCTGAGCTCCTGTGTTTATCATCCTGCCTTCTCTCCAGAGAGACGTCCCTTGCAGATGTCAAACTCATTAGGACCTGCTGAAACATGAGGCTGCTGTACAGCGAAGACACCCAAATGATGAACCCAGGACATTTTTTTGCTTTTAGGTGCTCACCCTTGGAACACACCTTGATATTATTTTGTGATGAAACCTGGGTGTGTACCGCTGGTGTGTCTGAAAATAAGCCTGGCTATGTGAGTGGAAAGAAAGTTAAGGCACATATCAGCAGATCAGTTGGTCTTGGTGACAGAGGCCAAAACTTCAGATAGGATCATGGTCTGCATTTACCCCACATGTTATAAGCAGTTTGATGCTCTGTCTCTGTTGTCTCCAAAGTAGGGTCCACACACGAGACAATCCACTGAGGTGTAGGCAGAAAATACATTTTGTACCATTAATAAATTAAATAATAATAGTTTATGTATTTACTTATTTAATTATAAAATAATTTTTAAAAATAGTATTTATTTCATCTTTAGCTCATCCTTTTCTGTTTCAGTTTTTGTGTATGCTTTGCAATATGCATGATATATTAACATTAGTATAATGAATGAATGAATGAAATTTATTTTGCTGAAAACGTTTTTACTTATAGGTGTTCACCATCAAAAAAGTTTAGAGATCATTGTCGTAGCTTATTTCTATAGGTGAAGGAAGATCAGGCCCTTCTGTAAAGCAGGAAAAGATAGAGTCTGTATAACAGGGTTGCCTTAGGAAAAGAGTCTGTAAAATCAAACGTACAGTCTCTCTGCTGTAGATCTGCCAAGAACATATAAGCCATTTCTAAGGGTAGCGTGTAACCAGGGAAAGATTTAGAAGAAGGAACATTTCCATCAGCATAGAATAATCTTTATTTTCATAATGTTTAACTACTACTTAGTAAAAGTTAGTTTAAGTCTCATTATAATTATTTTAAGATTACTGCATTTACTCAGAAACAGTGAATTACTGACTAAAGGGGCTTAAGTGCAATAATTCATCCTCTTAAGCAGATAAGTTTCCTGATGGAAATTCAATTCCGAATTTGCCACAGTGAAAACCAACGTACAATGATTTTGAGATATTTTCTTTCTGATGCTAAGTATTATTAAAAGAATCATGTGTACAGTTCTTTTCTTTTTTCTTTCTTAAAAATATTCCCTAGGCAGATGAAATCTCTTATGCATTGAGTTGAGCAGAAGCATAACCAACTTCAAGCAGTTTTATCAGTAGAAAAGAATAGTATAAAAGACAAATGGGAAACGAAGCAAAATTCTGGCATTAATCAGTAGGATCAATTTTGCAAGGCATCTCTCTGTACTTGATTTAGAAAACAGTATGGATGCCATGAAAAACCTTAGAACTACAAGCAATTTATTATTGGTTTAAGTACTTCAGGTTCTGAATGCCTGCTTCTTTCTGCATTGGAAAACGTCCAACAAAACTCTCAATGCCTCCAGATCTTAGGATCCACCTATAAAATAGAGAAAACCAGTGGAATGGAACTTCTCAGCTCCATTTTTGGGTCTTAGTCTATGTCATTGAATTGAAATACTTATACATAAAACACAGGCTGACAGTAACACGCCAAAGTCTATCACAATGTATGTGTATAAGGTCAACCAGCATCAAAGCCTATAAACAATCATTTCTCACCCGTCAGCTCAGAGAAGAGAAGAGGTGCCACAGCCTGCAACACGCCCCAGCTTTGGCAGAGCTGGATCTGTTGACCTGCCAGGGTGAAAACCAGGACCGCACAGGAAGGGAATCCCGAGGTCACAGCTTATGGAAGTGGATGCTGTCAGATTGTGCCTTTCAGCTGCTCCCAGCTGACACTGAATCATTTGGAGAAGTCAATTCTCTGATTGTCTTGGCTCAAACCAGCTTTATGTCAATTTCCTTATCTTACTATTTGTATAAGCTATAGTACAGAATTCACATTCTACGTTGCATTGGCCTCTGAAGAGTTTATAGACATACATACAGGGGTGTCCCTGTAACATGTGTGACACAGGCAAATCCATGCTTTATGAGTTTTGGTCTCCAAATGACTTAGAGGTATAAAGTGTCAGTTGTTTAATCTGCAGAGTCATGGCATGAATAGCTAGAATAAGTGACTTGAAGTTGCTTTATGTTAGGTGAGCAATCCTGTTAATAAGGGGTCTAGAAAACGGAGAGCAGGCATCTCTTACTCTACCCGTAAGAACAATGTAAGGGTAACAGAGGATGATTTTGGTGATACACCCACACTTCTATGCATTCCATTGTGTAACTTAAAGGATTTTGGGAAAGGTAGAGAAGCTTGTGTGGTGAATACACAGCACAGTAGCAAAACTGCCTCTAGCAATATTTGATGAACTGAAACTACAAAACACTTTCAGTAGTCACTATCTTCTGTCAGCCTTGCTGCACTCTAGCTTGTGCCATGAAGTTCTCCTTTGAAGGTTTTGAGTCAATGATGCTTCTCCCAGATGCCTCATGCAGTGAATTCTTTCCTGCTCCTTCTCACATTGTCAGTTCTTTGCTGACATGGCCCTTTCGCTGGCTTTCCATGTTGTTCCACCGAAGAGGGAGAATGCACACAACCCTGCAGTCTTCTGTTGGTTAAGCAACAGCAGACAGTGTCCAGTTAATAAAAAATTAAATTACTGTAATTCAATAAGATTTTGTTTCCCCTCAAAGACACGTATTGAACTTGTGATGTGTACCGAAGATAAAGAAAGCTCTAATCCAGAACTAATCCACATAATATGTGATGGAGAGGCAAGTAGAAAATGTTAACAGCAATCATGGTTTGGAAATGGGATCATCAACTGTGCTGACATTCCTGCAGTACTGGCAACTTGATCTTTAGGTGATCTCCATTTCCATCCTTAAAAAGGATGAAATTTTAACTGTAATGAATTTCAGAATTTGTTTCCTTCTATTTGTTGGCTTTTTAGGATCAAGGAGAACAATTACTTCAAGATTTTTCCTAAGCATATGGCTCAGAATTGTATTAGTTTTTAAAGATGTATTATTTTTATGTAATCTCATTATACCAGCCTTAGGGAAAATACCAATTATTGTGTGATTTGCATGAGTTGGCAACACTGAAACAGTAGCGTGGTACGGTGCAGCGTATCACATGCTAATATCTCAGCACTGAGGTGACTAATCTGCTGTGTTAATTCCCTTTCCGTGGGGGATAGCTTGAGAAACCCCTTTCTTGACAGTGCTAATCTCACTGCTGACCCTTTAAGTATCTTTAAAAAAGTTTTTGTTAAAAGCTCACAGAGAATAATGTGACAATATTTTCTGTTCTCTATTGTGAATCCCATGAGAAGTGATAAATAGAACAGATATAGAGCAGACAAAAGAAAACCCATAGGTTAAGGCCTTTTTTGGATTACTTCATATTTTAAACATTACCACTCTTCACAGAAATCTTTCTAGAAATCTTTTAAATAACATTCATACCTCTCAAAATAGGGACCACAACATATCTATCTCTACCAGTTCTCTTAAAGCTCATGAATAATGAGTTAAAACTCATTTTGCACGTTCATTTAGTGCTTCAATTGGCAAGTTGAAGGTTTTTATGGCTTTAGAATATGCTGTGATTTACTGTCTTTACGGATTTATTTTCCAAAGTACTGACTGAATAGACCAGTGGCATGCAAGAGACCAAAGTCTGTTGGCATTTACCCTCTCATAAATTCCAGGTAGCTTTGCTGATTTTAATTAATAATACTGCAGGTTTGCACTTAGATCATGTCCACATTCAAAAAGCTTTCCTGATTAAAGCTAAACTGAAAGGGCAAATTATGATTTGTTTAATTAATAGTCTGTAGTTCAAAATATTATAATTCAGGATGAGATCTCCAAGAAGACTCTTCTGTGAGCTGGATTCCCAGACTGCTCAGTGAAAATATTAATGCCAGCTACTGTGAGACTGGAGCTCAGGGCCTTTGGAAAGCTCCATTGGGTTTGTGTCAGTATTAAAGTTTCTGAAGTAAAAGTATCCCATGCCTGGGTATTTTCAAGGTACACAAGACATTCTGGTGGTTGATACAACATGGAATTATACCTTGTAATCATGGGGTTTGATTCTGAAACAACAGAATTTGCCTGTGTGGTCATGGGGATGGTGCTGTGCAGGGCCTGGAGTTGGACTCAATGATCATCGTGGGTTCCTTCCAGCTCAGCTTATTCTGTGTTTCTGTGATTTATTACATATGCAACTACTGCTGTGTTCATGATTTCATTTCAGTATTTACTTCACAGAAGTGTTCAGGGGCCCTGTCAAGATAAAGGAAAGAGAAGACAAATAACTCTCTTCCAAAAGGCTATTTTAAGACAAAAAGTAATCACTTATACTCAGTGGCCAAGAGGACCAAGAAATATTCAAATTGGAGTCACTCTTAGGAAAGACTTCCTGTGCAGAAAGAGCAGCAGGGTCGATAAGATTGGCTTGCCCAAGAAGTGGTGCACAGCCTCCACAGGGGTGGTATTTTGGGCTATGGAAGGGGAACAGCAGCTAGGACAGGTTAGGTGAGCATTTTTTGAGGTGTTTGATCTTGGAAAATCTTCACAGTTCTGCTGAAATAATCACGGTATTCTGGTAAGAAGAACTAGGAAAACATCTCATTTCAGGCAGCTATCACAGCAAAATATTTATGAAAAAGTAATGTATGTACTCCTGCAGTCTCTTTTCAGTTGAAGGAACAATGATGCTGAATGTATTTAATTTCAAATTAGAAGCCTTCTGAATATTGGGATAATGATAGTTCTAGGGGTATATTAATGAATCTGTGTGAAGGAAGGCAGGGCTGAAAAATGGCTAATCAAAGCACAAGCTATTTTAAATGGATTCCAATTTTATCTCATGACCTTCATGAAAAATGTGCAATATCTGTATCAGTAAATACTCTGCTTTTTTTTTTGCTGGCTTGGCACTTCTAAAACTATTTTCTTCTTTATGCTCAGGAAATAGAGAATACATTTTGGGCTAAATAGGGGTCAAAATACTTTCCTTATCATCACCTATATTTGCAGAGCTCTGCCAGAGGTTGAAAATAGACAATTATTTTCAAGAAAGGTGGATTTGGGGCGACTTTAGAAATCATAGAATTCTTTGGGTTTGAAGAGACATGTAAAGATCATCTAGTTCTAACCCCCTTCCATGGACAGGGACACCTTCCACTAGACCAGGTAGCTCAAAACCCCATCCAATCTGTTCATGTATTTTTCAGAGGTAAGAAAAAGAGATGGGGAAAAGAAATCCCTACATAATATCAGTTAGGGTAATTTCTGACCCCAAACAAGCATTTAAATATAGAAGTAATTTAGTTTTATTTTATAAATGTAGGAAGCCCCAAATCATCATCTCCTATTCAGTGGGATGCTGTCTAATGCCCCTTGTGGCTCTTAGTGCTGTCTGGGGAGAGGATAGCAGTACTATGCTTATCAGGGACACGGTCCTTTTTTCCCCCAGTATAGAATGCAATGCTGGTACAATGAAACTTATAATGGTCTGACAGCTTTTGCTTCCTTCTGTTGTATTCTAATTTGTTGCTGTTCATCACACAAACGCTGTGACTGATGAATTAAATCCTAACTATGGCGCTTCATGAATCCAAAAAGAAGTAGTGATCTTCTGGAGCCAGGGAGACCCTTTATCTGCACTGAAAACCATAGCTGGAGGCTGTGAGGGTGGATTGTGCTCACAGTTAAAGGTTTTGGTGTCTTTATGGGATGCAATAGAGGAAGTTAAAATAGATCACCTTCACAGAGAGATGTTGGCAACATTGCCACCTCCTCACGGATTCACAAAAGCTTTACCCCATGCAAAGTTTTGCATTCTATTTAGTCTAACACTTCGTGTCAGATGAAAGGATAGAGTTTTCTGTGTAGAACCTCCGAGCTCGTGGGTATTTGTTCTGTTTGTTCCATGTATCACTGAATTCCATCAACTCCTAGTTAACACAATAGAAAGTTAAAGTTCTCAGCACCTTACAGAAATTCTTAGTTCCTGATGGAACTAGGTCATTATTTTTGGTTTTGTTTTTGCAGGGGCTTTGTTTGTTTGTTTGTTTGTTTGTTTTGCTGTTATGTTTTAACGCAGGAACCCCTTCCTTTTCTTAGTTCTTTGAGTTTTGCAAGTGGGCATGCTCTTCCTCCATCAAATTTCTGATACTTACGGCATCCCATGAACAGCCCCAGAGTCAGTCATGATCAGAAGATCCGTCAGGTGGTCCTTGGCTACGGTGACGAGGGAAGGAGAAAATACAAAATGATCGAATTATGCCAATTTGCTTTTTTTTTCTGTCACAGGAAGGGAGCTAAGAGCTTCAAAAGGAAAAAAAAAAAATCTGTTGCATTAGGTTCCCTTGTCTATATTATCCTCCATTCTGTTCTATGGCTATGTGGTAATTTTTTAATAAACCTTGTTACGAAACACTTCTCAAAAGATTTTGATCTGAGATGCTGTTTTCATAAAAGCTGGAACATTTTCTTAAGCTGTTTGTTTAAAAAATAATTCTTAGAGATCTTTTATTAAATCCAGAATGAAATTCTTCTTGAATAGCAAGAAAAGCCAGTAGCAGTAATAGCAGAGTGATCCAGATTCGCTTTGGAGATCTGTGTTCAACAGTCTGGCTTATGGTAGACACAGAAATGGTTCATATATGTTTCCCAAATCAAAGAACTGAGCAGAGTATAGGCATGAATTTGGGTCTCCCTACCACTGTAGAATAAGTCTCTCTCAATTTTTTTTTTCCCATTGGAATTCTCTTGCTTCATATAGATAAACGCTGGTGGATGCTGGGAAAAAGCAGGCTGATTCTAGGAGTGGTTGGAAGATCCCACGCGCTTATTTTTGGCCCACTGAAATGTTAATTCAGTAGCATCAAATCAAATGGTTCCAAGAAGTGGGACTAGAAGAGGTTTATTTGGTATTGAGTCAAGCTTCAGGGAGATCCCTCACCTTCATTATCCTGTGTGCCCACTCCCTATTCCTGCCTCCCCTTGTCCATCTTCTATTAGGCATGTTTTGATTGTATATAGGAGTGGAATAAGTAAAATGTCTGAAGCCTTGCATTTTTATGGACTTTTTTTTACCACATAGTTTTAGGTTTTCAGATGACAATGAAATGCATGTCTTCTTGCATATTTTACAGAATCATGATAAAAATAGCGCTAAGTTTATTTCAGAGTTCATTCCTTTAATGTTTAAACTGTTTTTTCTATGGATCACTTCCAAGGAATATATTTTATAATTAATTCTAATATAGTACTTTTAGAACACCTGCTGTCTGTAAGCTCTTTACCTAATTCACAGAAAGTAACAATTTTAGCTTTATCCCTTTGTGATAAGGAATAGCAAATATTTTCTTGTATAGCTTCCTTTTTTTTTTTTAACAGGAAAGCTAAGAAAAGTGTTTCTCCCTTTCAAGTCTTCACTGTCTTTGATTTCACAGTGCTTTGGTTCCAATGATTTGTTTCTTTCAGGCAATACACAGCAGGGCCTTGGACTTTTGGGTCATAAGGTGGAATAAAATTCAAGATCTTTATAACCAAAAACCACAGGCACTTATCACTGGAAATCAAATAGAATTTCCATTAATGTGTAATAAAACTTGTCTTTTAGACTGAATACTAGAGGGCAGCATAGCTGAAGCAAACTCTGAAATGTTATTAACATGGGATTCAAAATGTGCAGTAGCCTGCACTGGATGAAACAGAATAAAGAGCAGCTGGTAGCAGACCTGTGTGCAGGGACTTGTTCAAGAGCTGAGGAGAGCAGCAGAGCTTTTACCCTGCCTGGTTAGCTCACACCCTTGCTTCCTTTGGTCTGGAATTCCACAAAGAGGGGTCACTGCTGCCCTGGGAAGGAAAGCCATGCTGGTTCATGTCATATTACTGCTTGCAGTCACCCATCTCCAGGCACCCCCAGCCAAGGTCCCTAAGCATCCCACAGCATCCATTGCCTTGAAGCAAACCTCGAGGATCTTCCCTGACTTCCAGAATCTCTCTCCCAGCCAAGATCTTAAACTGCTTCCCAGGCCGGAAGGTGTCCCTGACAACGGAAGGGGTGAGGGGGTGGAACTACATGAACTTTAAGGTTCCTTCCAATCCAAAACATTCTATGATTATATGATTCTTCTTTCTGAGACCACCTCCTCTGTTCCCCAACCCTTTCTGGCAGCAGCTGTTTTACCCAGAGCCCACAACCTCAGTTTCCCAGTCCATATAGTCTCTGCGCAGAAGCACGAGGTGCAACCAGCCTGCTGATTGGTGACTCTGTCTCACGTCTCCTTATTAACAGGAGGATTCAGGACATGCCAGTTCTGTTTAGCCCAGGTGTTACTGAAATTTCCTCCCAGCTTGTACCAGTTGTAGCTAGCGAAAGTAGGCTTCTGCTTGAGGACTCAGAAGTTCAGTTTTGGACATTCATATACCCCAATATGCCAAGCATTCATTTGCCAGCTGCCTGTTAGTGTCCACAGGCCAAGCTATTTTTTTCAACTACAATACTCATTTATGCAGGGTAAACCAGGGAAAGTCTAAGGATTACAGGCTTCAGGATCCCGCTTTCTATTTTCACTGCAACTATTCTCCTAGCTATAATATTCTTAAACTAAATTGAATTTGTATCTGCAGAGACTGTTAGCACCAGCACTTCTTATCTGTAAACAATCTGTTGTCTCTTTCTTTTTTGTTCTCATCTCAGCCCTTTATAGATTATGACAGAATTTGAGTTTCTCATATCCTCCTGGATCTGTTCCCAAATCAGCCTTCACATCCAATGTTCTCTCTGCTCTGCACACCCTTTTTTAATCTCAGCATTTAGCCATGTTAAGCTACCTTTTCTGGTCTGAGAAATGATTGATATTCTTGGGTGCATTTTAATTGCACCGTACAAGGATGGGATCATGTGATTCCCATTAACATTTATGGGAGTCGTATAATTAAATCTCCGTCCAACACAATGAAAAAAATGTGCCCTTCTATCTTATTTCCTTTGTTGGACGGCTGTATGTCGTGTAGCTGGATTAGTCATAATGTGTTAAAAGAAATGCAGAAAGACCACTCTCTTCTTTCTTCCTCTCTTTCCCTGCCACTAGAAATTGCCCCTTTTTAACAGGGGAAATTCTTCCTTGTCAGTACTCATAATGCTAGAGTCAGGATGTGAGTTTTGAGCATAGCAGGCTGTTTCTTGCAGTTCCCTGATGCTGTCATACTTCCAGGACTTGTGTAACTTGGATGTTATCCCAGCAGCTGCCATGTAGCTCCACAGATAATGGATTAAGTTTAATTTAGTGGCCCTACATAATGGAAGGAGGTCAAGGTTTTCACTTTATTTTGGTTCTTGGTTTGGAGCCACCCAGGTTGACAGTCGCCAGAATCATTACTAATTTGCAAATGCTTATGAAACAAACACAGTATTCTTAATAGAGTTCCAAGTGGACAGGTGTCCACGTGGCAATTAGAAGTGAAAGAGTTATTAGGGCTCTTGCAAAGAAGCCAGAGATGAAAAAGATCCTCGATGCTAGGCAGTCCTCCAACGCAAGGTCATGATTGCTCATGGTAAATCGTGGAAGCAAAATACTGGTATTGTAAAGAAGGTTTTAGTGTCATTGCATAGGCAACCCTGATATTATGGCTAAATTAGATTCTTTTGCTGGTGCAATTATAGGCTTTCAGAGACTGTCGCTTTATTATTTGTATATTGCAAAGAGAATGGGTAAACAGCATTTATTCCTTCTCATTATAAAAGTCAGACTGGTCTCACTGTGATTTCTCCACTTCTTATTAGCTAATTGCACACTGTGCTGTGCCAAAAGGAGCAGTTTTGTCCACTGCATAAAGAATATTCCTATTTCTCATCTACATAAACTATAACTCGCCTTCTCATTCAGATATGCAATGGCTTAGCAGTCATCTGCTATTAAATGCTGAGTCATTTGATTGCTGTTTCTGGAGTCTTTTGCTGACTCCAGTGATGCTTCAGCTCTTTCCTTCCTGGTCAAAACAAAGACCCGAATCAGAAGTGGCAGCAGCCAGTTAAGTACCACGAGTGCATTTTTAAATTAGAGAAGTCCTCACTAAGAACTAGTTTTCACATGTTCCTAAGTCAAAACAAGCTTCGGGGAATTTGGATGCATCTTTTATTTCCACCTGATTGCTCGGGTCTTTTCATATCTTTTCATATATATGTGTATGTGTATATATATTTGGGGTAATCTCTTTTATCTCAGTGTTGACTAAAGTGGCTGTTATATAAAATAGGATCCATATTAAAAAATAGGAGCATATTAAAAAAAAGGTAATCTCAAGACTTAATTTGGAAAGAGCACCTACAATTCATTTGCTTAGGCAGAACCATCATGAGGCAAAGTGGGTCTTGGTCTCTTGAAAATGCAGTTCATCATTTTTAAAGGTTGTAGGGATTTGTCTTTCCTTTACCAATTAAGAGTGGAAGTCTGGTTTACGTAAACTGCATGCAGATTGCATACCTTGATATGAGAGTGGAAAAATCCATATGGACAAAATATTCTAAACCTATTACCTTTTTTATTAATTTGACTTAACATTTTGAACCAATGCAGTGTAAAAACTAGGCTAATGCTGAAGAAAGCTTTCCTAGAGTGATAAAAACAAAATGTAAATTCCTGAGTGAATACTTAAACCTGAAAAGGCTATTAGCAAGCACATCTGCTTGCTTATCCTGCCTAGATTAATGTAAAAGTTGACATAAATAAATTTTATTTTTTAAGTTATTTAATGCAATTTCTTTCAAATCCCAAGAGAAATATTTATTATCCTGATAATAGAAAAATCCTGTTTTCCCTGTGTGTTGCTATAGCCACCATTAGTCCTTGTAATGAACAGGTGTATATTAAAATCCTCCTTCAAATACACAGGAATTCATTATCCGTCTTTAATTTCTGTTGATTTTCTGCATTAAACCATAATCAATTTTTACAACTGAGATTTTTATATTTTGAAAAATGCCACTGAAAATTATTTGCTCAAGATTTTGACCAACTGGTAGGAATCATAGCTCAAATACAGTTATCAAAATATACAGGTTCTTCAATAGAAGGCTAGTACGTATTACAGCAATTACTGGTATTTCATACATAAAGCAAGTCTTGCACTGTGGCCCTCTGGTGACACTTTTACAATTGCTTGGTCACTATTTTGGTTTTTAATTCAGCAAGCTATATAAACATTTATCCATCTGAATTCAACGCTAAATAAATGAGCCCTTACCAGTTCAGCGGTGATCAATCAGTGCCTTTTACTGAGTGCTGCATTTAGTCATACATGCAAATCTTACATTTTGGTGTCAAATTTTGGTGGATAGGAAGTAAACAACACTTCCAATCTTTCTTTGTGATTCAATCTCTACTTATATGAAGTGTATATATTGTGTAGCCATTCTTAGCATGTGTTGTCTTATCTAGGATTTCAACTTGAGCTTCTACTGAAAGTAGAAACATCTGTCAAGCCTGCTTTCAAAAGCCTCAGAACTTAATTTACAAGTCAGTTAATGATTTCAGTGCATTTAATAATCCGGTTGGTCACAGAAGAACGAATGTATTAATGACTAGGCATTTTATTTGAAACTTGCAATTTAACCAGTCTTCATCTTCTACGTTAATAAATCGTAGTTTATTGAATTAGGGTTTAGTGAGTTAATGGTCATTAATATGAAAGCAATATTTGCTTTTATTTTGCAAGTATTGCTGTAAAATATCTCAATGATATTTCTGGCTGGAGAAGGCTTTTTTTGCGAAAAGCAGTGAATTTTCAGCTATTGGGATTTCCTTTCCAGCATGCTGGAAACTAACACTCTCCTCTTTGCCTAAGACCAAAATGTGTGTGCTATTAAACATAGTAAGATCAAAAACCGTCCTGTAGTTATGTCTTCCATTAACACCTCCACTGAACACAGGTCAGCAATAGTTATGCTCCTGCTAACAGAGGGAGAGGCTTTTCTGATAATATTTTCACACTTAACTAGTTATCTTTTTCCACGTAATAAGGCACTGTGTTGTGTGACTTGGGTTCCTGGAGTCTGACTGCCGACAAGAATCTGTTCCTACTTGTGTTGTGGGGAGATGGATAAGATGAAAATTGCCCAGTGGCTCCGAGGGCGTGTTCTGTGAACACACGGACTTGTTGGAGCACACGTGCAAGGTAGTTTGTTTTTGCTGATTCACTTCTGCTTGAGGATGTCTTCTACAACAGTGCTGCCTTTGTTTTTTCCTTGAAAAAAGATGAAAGAATGAGCATAAGTATAAAATATGGTAAAGACTAGTTAGTAGACTTGCTACTTGCGATGCTGCCAGGACTCATCTGCTTATGTTACTGAAATAAATTTGTTACTACGGTTTGTGCTAGCATCAAAGTACTGATTAAACTACAAGGGTCTGTATTGCATTCTGTTATAGCTTAAGTAGCATAAACAGCTTTGTTAACTACTTCGTTGCTGGATGCACACAGCTACTCTACATTGCAGTGTTGAGGTGCTTGAACTAAATGAACTATCAGTTAACTAGCAATTTAACTAACTACAAAAAAACCCCAAAACAACTAAATAAATAAGGAAAATACACAATGGTCACACCTGCACAATGAAAGACAGTTTACTCTTCTTCTTGGACAGTCTTCTTCAGAGCACAGTGAATTTGGCCCTGCTGTGCTCTGTGCCATTACCCCTGAACTAGGGGTACCCAAACCACTGCACTACACATCTAGCCTGGGCATCTTAAGACTATCCTGCACTGTGAACTTCAAAGAAAACAGGGATGATGTGGCCACCAGAAAACGCTAAATTTGACTTTCCAAACACAGACCAACTTGCAAAGGCCGGAACTTTTGCCATGGTAACTTCCAGATAACTAATCTGGAGACACTCAGCGTGTAACTCAGTGCAGTCATCTTTCCCAATGGAAAAAAAAAGTTATGAAATGTAAATCTTTAACAAAACAAGTGACTATTACAAGAACCTCATGAGATGTTCAATTTATTGTATGGCAACCTATTAGTTATTTAGCTCAAAAAAGGAAGGGAAAAAAGGAGTACTGTGTGCACCAGAAGGAAAGGTGCTTTATTTAACATTCCTGTGATACACAACACAGTTATCTGCTGAACCCCCAAACTACCAGTTAGCTCCTCTGAACTTGGCCACAAGAAGAAGAGGAACATCCAAATGAGCCTGGCAAATGCACTTCATGCAGATTCCATGCTAGATATTTAGCAATGCTCTAGAAATGCTCAAAATTATTGTTTTTAAAAGAAAAATAACTTTTTTGCTTCATCTGACAGAGATTTAGGACTTCACCAGATCATACTTTCTCCAATGGGCACTGTGCCTGATTTCTTACAACAAAACCCCCTCCCTGCTCCAGTTCCCAGCATGCAAAAATACTCCTAGAGCAGCCCCTTCCTATGGTCCCAGACCCTGAGTTTCCTCATTTCTTTCACATGGCAGATTGTAGTTGGGTTCCTGATACAGATGTTCAGTCAGTTGGTGCAAAAGCAGTCATGGTGACTTCCTTATCTGTTCAGAACTCCTTTCACAAGAGAAGGTCTGGGTCATGAGTGAGGGAACCTGAAAATAAACATGTTGTTGGAGCATGGTCAGGAGGAGGGATGGGCTGCTGCTCTGAAAGCTTATTGTAAGAGCAAGCAGTAGAATACTTCAGATGAATCTATTTCAGGGTTTGGCTCATGACACACGCTAGAACAGAATGAAGTAAAATTCAGCTGCAGTTCTTTCACTGAGATAAAAGCAACTATGCCCTCAAAATGGGTTTTATTTATCTTTTGCTGCTAGATAACCACTTAAGTTCTCAGAGTTGATGAAGACAGTAGATAAGCAGTTAGGGTTAACATAGCTTCAAGGAAACCTTAAGGCAGATGCTCCCTTTGTATTTATCGACACTAAATTTAACAATTACAAAACATTATCGTCTACAACACTGGCTTCAGTTAAGCTCCTCAAGAAACATGGATCAGTTTCCCAACATAATGTCTCTCTCCTAAAAGTGACAGATACCTCTGTAAAAACTATTTCACTTCTGCAGTGTCAAAAATAAGGGTGATCTGGGGCTTTGTGTGACTGCCTCCTAACTCCGATGTTGCTTTCTACCAGTGAAGCAGGACAGCCATATCTTTTCTGACTTTTATCAGCACAAATGAAGTTAACTGAAAGGTTTGATCTCTCTAAAGCAGTGTGTGCATATTTAGTAACACAAAATGATTTAGAGCTATTGTTAAATCCCTTGAAGCATGCAAATTTTTGTTAAGCTTGATTAGTATTTGTTAGTTCCATATGTTCAAAATCTTTTCATTTTAGGCCGTCTGTTGTTCAGTAAGGAATTAATTTCCAATTTAATCTTTCTATCTATAGTGTGTCCTTTACAGGTACAGTCCTGCAATAAGATAATATCAGTGCTTGTTAGAGACAGAAAATTGTACTATGCATATTAAAATACAGGCTCATTTTCAAGATTATGTACCACAAAGCTAATGGACTACAACAAAAAGTAGCTCTGCACTATCCAGACATGTATTTTAAGTAGTATTCCCATGCTTTCATAAATTACATCTGGAGGACTTAATTGTCATTTAAGAACCCTCAGTGTCTATGGGCAGCAATTTCTCTCTCAGCACAAAGCTTTTCTCAAATCTCCTGTTATGTGAGCTGTACAGCTTAGAAAACTTCTGCTTTGAATTTTAGCTACTGTTGCAGACAATCTCTCCAAAAACAATCTTTAAATTAGTATAGGAGAAAACTGAAAATTAAAAACATTTATTTAAATTTCATCTATGTTCACTGTTACTGAGCATCTGAAGTTAGCCACCTATATTAGCAAAATTAGTTGGTAATTTTAATAACTGGCACCCTGATGGACAGGGGGCTTTGCGTTTCTGCTTCTCTCTGTGTAGAATCCAGGCCTGTGCATTGCTGGAGAATGCAGCTAACTTGGTATCCAGTCCTGTAGCCATTTACAATAAACATGTAGTTCAGTAATTTGGGCATTACCATTTGCTAAGTAGTTAACTGCTTATTAGCAGCTTCGGAAAGAAGTTTCTTACCACAAGGAATGAAGGGATAAAGTCAAGCCTTTCTTTTATGATTAACCTGTTCATTAATAGCAAGGCTTTGAATCAGTTCATGCTATGCAATAGAATTATCATTCCTCTGGCCAACATTGAGAGTAGACCTAGGTTTATCAGCTATGGGCTTAATAAAACCAATGGAGAACTAATTATGGGAAACAATTCTGCTGTTTGCATTTTTGTTGTAATTAATAACATTGGATAAACTTTTGTGTCTATTGGACCAACACACTTTTAAATTTTTTTTGACAGAAACTTTCTTATTCAGTCCACAGTTGCAAAATTATTAACTGAAAGGTTAGAACAATAGCCAGATTTGCATGAGCTTATAAATGTCAGAGGTAGGTCCAGTCTGGGTTGCTATTTGAAGTTATTTTGTATGGGATTTTTTGGTGTTAAATATCTGCATTTTCCACACACGAGGGGTCTTGGGTTGATTGGTTTCCTTGGTAACAGCTCTTTGCTCTGATTGCATAAGCACACTGGAGTGGTGCAGAACAGATTACTACAGAAACACACTGGAATTAGTCTGATGTAATGGGATGTTGTCTGAGCTGTTACTGAGTTCTTAATTCCATTATCCTTTATGTTATTCCCATTAATACTGCATTGTAGTGAAATGAAAAGTAGCTTACTTAAGATTAATCAAATTTCCTTTAACAAGTTAGCTGTTGGTTTCTGAAAGAAACATTTTAAATGAATGAAGTTAACCTCACGAAACTCTGAATTAAATGTGCTGTCATGACTGGTAAAGAAGAGCACTTAATTCTTGGCAAATTAGTTTGCAAGATAAAAATATTTATACAGCTTAAATTTATGTTGATGGATTGTCTCAGTCATTCTTTCTTCTTAGTCCACATAAGAGCTCCCTTGTGTAGTCTTAGCAAATACTCCATGTCAGTCTCTGATAGTCTTCAGAATATGTGTATTTTAATAGAAGTTGCATTATTTTGGAGATTATGATTAAATCTAAAATGGTAGAGAGTTATTTCAATCAAGTGAGATATAAACTTGGCAATGAAATCTTTGAAATGGGTACATTTAAAACTAAAAGGCAGTAGCTGCAAAAATTAGAAGAAATTGCATGGGCATGTTGTCAACTGCCACATGCCAGGCTGCTGCACTGGAGGCTTTTATGTTTTCTGGAGTCTTGTGAAGCTTGTCAGACACAGTCCCCAGCATTACCCCGACGCTGAAATAAAAGCATCTGTTTTCAGTCCTAGGTTATCTGGCTGTGGAAATGTGTAAGGATGTGCTTGCAGTAGCTGACATGGCACTCCGGAGTGAAAATGGATGAAGTCCCCTCATCCATATTGCCAGAATTTCCCTTGTTTTCCTTTGGAGTAGATTGCTAAAAATTCAGATGGGTTAGGTGCACTCTGTGTCATGGCTTTGGGGTCTTTTATGTCCAAAAGAAGAGTGGTTGCATGCCCTGAGATCTCTTTATGACCAAGAGATAATGTGCCTTCTTAAAGTAAATGAGAACAGCTGGGGGGTTTACTTTGGAAACATGCCACTGATTGAAGCCAAAACCCCAATGGAAGGACACCCTGAACCCGAGCCCCAGGCATGACGTCATTTTAATGTTTATAGATCAGTTGGCCAAAGGACATCTGAAAGCTGAACTGACCAGAAAGAAAACCTTTGAGCAGGGAGGAAGGGAAACCTCTCTAACTGATATAAGGAGCGTATACATTTGAACAGAGAAGCAGATCCTTATGTATTTTCCTTATTTTCTTCACTTTTTTTTGAGCATAATTAGTATTAGTGAGAGTCATGGATGGGATCTGTGACTGGTCCCCTTATTATTCTCTTTTGAGTTAAAGGACACTCTCATTCCTCTGTGTAGCCATTTTCCCTCATCCATGGTCTGACAATTACAGTAGACGCTTGTGGAAAGGCAGCAGAGCTGTCGTCTTTTCTTTTCCTGTGACATTGAGAATGTCAGTTCCTTTCAAGTTGTTCACGCTTTGAGGCCTCTGAAACCCAGCAATACATCTGGTTTTTGTTTTGCTTTTGAGGAAATTCCACTCCTTCTAGCCCAGTTCCTTCAAAGAAGCTCTCCAAGGGGGATTTTCTGAAGTATCTCATTATTATGGGATGCTTCCACTTACATAGTTCTTTCTAGCAATGGACCTTCCCTTATTCCTGGCTAGAGAGAGACATGACACAACCTTGGTCAATTCTATCTACTCAGAAGTATTCAGTAAAACAGCAATTTCGTTGGCACAGACAAGATCTGTAAGCAATACCTGGGCAGCCACCCACCCCTGCCATGTAGACGATCCCGAAGACCACTCAGGTTAAATACCGAAATCGCTACTTGGAGTCAACTTCAGAGATTCAGATAGAGTATTATCAATATATAGGATAATAACAGCATATGTAAAAGCACGTGTTAGGAGCTCTCTCAGCACTTGAGTTTATTCAGAAAGTTTATTTGCAACTTTGTACATCTCTCTTGAACCACTTCCTTGTTGCAGTTGTTAAAACAAGGTTGGATTTGCTCTGGTTGAGTTTTGTGACCCTGTTTGTGGAATGGTCCATAAACAGCCCTACTGTCACAACTCAGCAGATGACAAACTGTAGCACAGGGGCAAGAAATGAGCTGTGGGCAGAGGGAACCTCTTAAATTTTCCGTGCTAAGAAATGTGGAAATGCCCATGTATAAAAGGAATGTTGACTTCCATATAAGAACACTATGTAGAAGCAAGGCAAGAGACTTAGCTAAATCTGGCTGTCTGCTTAGACATGAAAGATAATGGAATTCCATTTTGTGATTCCAGCTCAGGTTGTGTGGTATTCAGAACTTATTTTTAGAGAGGAGCTTTCTCTTTAGGAGAATATACATTTCAGACTACTATGACGTTACTCAAATCTGAGCTCATGGTATCATCATAGAATCATAGAATGCTTTGGGTTGGAAGGGACCTCAAAGCTCATCTAGTTCAAACCCTACCGCCATGGGCAGGGACAACTTCCACTAGACCAGAGCTCCATCCAGCCTGGCCTTGAACACTTCCAGGAGTGGGGCCTCCACAAATTCTCTGGGCAACCTGTTCCAGTGCCTCACCACCCTCACGGTAAAGAATTTTTTCCTCTTGTCTAATCTAAACCTTCTCTCTTTTAGTTTGAATCCATTCCCCCTTGGCTCGCCCCTTCTACTTCCATTCATAGTCAATTTTGTTGATTTAGCCTGAACCTCCTTGAGTAGAGACTCTTCATACAGAGACTGTCCTGTGAGAGCCCTGGTTTTGGTTGGTATTTCTTGGTGAAGATGTGTTACAAAGAAATGGTGATATTGTACCAGACATGAGGAGGGGCTGAAAAAGTTGACTTTGAAAAGTATTCACAAATTCTAAACTGTATTCAGAATTCAAAAATGTCCATCTTATAAATATTATGATGATTTAATATTGGCTATTATTTACTATAGTTTAAGGTGATGCGGCATCTGATGTTAAAAAAAACCAAATTTTTGGGGAGGTCACAGCTCAGTCAGAAAACTCATCTTAACCTTGATGAACGTCAGTTTTGCTGGAAAAATCAAATGGCAGTTACGACTTTTTACAGCTAATCCTTGCCATGCTACCCACTGTCACATCAGGCTGGTACTCTCACACAGACCAACACGACTCCAAAGCAGCAACAAGTCAGTGGCCTTAGATCTGCTTGCAACTTGTGAGAGAGTGGTTTTAGCCAGAGATCTCCTGGATCTCTGCCAGGAGAGGATTGGGACTCTTAAGCTGCGTGGAAGCCCTCGGCTGTGCAGTTGTGCTGCTGAAAGGCAGATGGCCTGTACAGCTTGCCATAACTCTGTCTTTTCTTCCCCTGTCAAGTGCAGGGGAGACACAGGCCTTGAAGCTGCAGGGCTGCAGCACAGTCATTTTCTATACTGCCCAGGCAGAACAGGCAGGGGAAATGTGTTCTTCATCTGAATTCTTCCTCTTCTTTCTTGGTTATGAAATTTTACACCTAATTCCCAAGCATGTGGGGTAGAACCTTCTCTCTTTCTATCCCTAATGGTGTTTAACTATCTTTAAAGATATCATATATAACACTCCTGATAATTTTTCCTCTGTGACAATTTTGCAAAAGTAAATATTAACAATAGGGAGTGTGATCAAGGGTGATGGCATGTGAAAGGTCAGAGTTAGGAAGGGAAAGAACGGGTAACCCGCAGCAGGAAGGGGGTTAGTTGCTGCAGCAATGAACACTGCAAGTTCATTGTGCCTTTCCTTCTGCATGAGTAAAACACATTACATAAAATACAGCCTCTTCAGAGGCAATACCAAGGTTTCTCTGAAGGATTCTGAAGGGATTAAATAGCCTATTCAGACATCTTGATGTCAGAAAAAAATATAAAGGCATAAAGAATATAAAAGTAAATTGCACATTTTAGCTGTTAGACACGCTTAAAGATGGGAGAAAGTTATGTCTGTGGCAGTGAAATGTACCTGCAAAATTATTTGTCAAGTCCCTTCTAGAACCAGCAAGGTTGGCTATAAAGACTGTATTATTTGGCACAAACTGCTTAAAAAAAAAATCTGCTCTTTAAGGATATGAAATCTGCCTATGCCCAATGTTCCTAAATGATAAATTGCATCAATAGTATCACATTACTTGATACAGTATGTGGCTAAGAACAAAGGTATTTGAACAACAACTATTGTAGCTTGATAGAGAAATGTAATATTTACTTTACTTCATAAACACCTTATGTGCCCATTAAGAGTTCAACAGGAATAGATTTTAATGGTTCAAAAGAACACCTTTGTGTTTAAAATGTCTGTCAATAGTAAAAACTGACTGTTGAAATTAAACAGAACCCGGTTATAGCTGCTGTCACTGAGTGACTTCCAAATCAACATTGGTCATTCTATCATTAAAATTTTCACTCTGTGAAGTATGTGCAGGCTACTAAATACAATCGTGTAGTCCAACCACCTTCAAAGAAATTTCTTGTTGCAGAATTCCCTAAAATATAGATTCTTCATCAAATTTTGCCATTCTTTAGTTATCTATACTAGCATAAACAAGCTCTGATGATAAGACAAGGAAAGTTTCATTATTCAGCTGATGTATATATTACACTTTATCAGTATTTATGTGTTATTGTTGGTGGACCTTGGCTGACTGCTAGCCCACCAAGTCGCTCTCTCACTTCTTTTCCTCTTCCTCAATGGGACAGAGGGAAAAAATAAGATCAAAAACTCTTAGGTTGAGATAAAGGCAATTTAGTGAAGATTTAATCCCAACCTTCCATCAGCAGATGCTTCCACCCAGTTCCTGGGAAATAAGGTCACAATACATGTAGTGATTGCCTCAGAAGACAAACACCTTAATAATTAATGCCCCTCATCCTCCTCCTTTCTCTAGCTCTTATTGCTGAGCACTGTGCCACATGGTATGGACCCCTTGGTCAGCGTGGGTCAGCTGTCCTGGCTGTGTCCCCTCTCAACCCCTTGTCCACCCCCAGCCTGCTGGAGGAGGGGAGCAGAATGTTGCAGAGGCAGCGCTGATGCTGTGCCAGGGCTGCTCAGCAGTACCAAAACACCGGTGTGCTACGAGCACTTTTCAGCTACCAATGCAAAGCACAGCCCTGCAAGGACTGCTGTGGGAGGCTGACTCCATCCGAGACAGACTCAGTACAATTACACTAAGCTGGGCCCCAGGTAAACTTTGTTTGCTGCAGCCTGGCTGGCTCTGCAGTGTAGATGAGATTAAAAGTGATTTTGTGGTTAAAGAAATGAGTGGTATAAAGAAATATGGATTGGGATAAATTCCTGCATCTGCTCCTAAAAAATCTCCATACATTCCCTCTGCTTTTCTTACTGATGAAGGGACAATATCCTCTTTCCTGTGGTTTAATTACCAGATTAGATGACAGACTGGGTGGCACAGGAGCTGACTTTTGAGACGTTGCTAGACACAGAGAAGCACTATGGGGTGATGATCCTCGCTTAGGGCACCTCTGGGCTACTGTGGCAAAACTTCTCTACTATTATTAATGTGATTAATTATATCAAAAGAATCATTTACAATTCTGAATAAAGTGGTGGAATAAAACATTGATTAAGGATGTGGCATTTTCACAGGTTTAAGCTACAGGTTGACTTTTTCTTGTCCTTATGTCTCATCCCATTCTCTGTCCCTTAGTTTCCTTGGCTGAACCATATTGGTTTCTGGAAATTTAACTGCGTAAATACAGACCACTGGCAAATCCAGCTTCACAGCTACAAGAAATTTTACAGGCTATTTTTACCTGTAATATTTACATTCAGACTTGCATGCAATATCAAGTCAACTCTTGTAACCACAAAAATCTTTTATTTCAAAGCCCTAGACACCTCAAGGTTAAGGCACAACAAACTTTGTTATACCTGCCTATTTTCATTTGGGTTTTTTAAAGACTTCCATCCACTAAAAGGAAAGAAACAGCCCTTTTTTGATTAACTATGGAATAAAAGTGATTGTGGTCTCAGGTTAATTTTATGATTTTGTGGGGCTTTTTATCTGAGAACAGAAAATGAGGATATTCTAAAATACAAGGTGGAGAAGAAATCCACTGCTACATTATTTTCCCCATTGACTTTAAGAAAGCCTTTATTGCTTTTAAAGAAAATTATTTGAAGGGAGTAACAGGAATTTTTAAAAAAAATCCAGATTTCAAAGCTAGTATAGTCATAGACCCACATGAGACATTTCAGTGTTGACGGTAATCAGAAAGAATCATCTTTAAAGCTTATTTCAAAGGTATCAGAAAAAATGCTTCTCTTTGAGGGAAGAATATAATTTGCTAAAACGTCCTGGTAATACGAGTTGTTTCCATTAATATTGTTAAAAGCAGATTACCATGCGCAACTGAAAATTAGCATGTGTCTTCTCTCTGAATTGACAGAGAAGGGCTGGGGACCAAACAGGGATGCAATTGTGGTTCTTAAACCTCTGCAGCTTTGAGGGGACGTGTTGCAGCGACTGAACCAGCGGCCGTGGTACCGGGGGGCCAGAAGGCCCAGGTACAGCATTGACCCGCTGGTGGACCGACTCCAAGGTTTAAAGATCCCCGCTTAACTCTGTGAGAACAGCTTCTCTCATCAAATCTTGTGACCCTGTGTAGATCCCCTAAAAGGATGTAACCCAGCCCCCTGCTCCGCCCTCTCCTTCTCCCCACTGGTTGTTGTTGTATTACCCCACCCCCCTCGGGATCCCTTTATAAGTTAGTCCTGAGCAGAAATGAGCCCCTTCCTGTTTAGTGTGCCACGTGGCTGGCAAGTGAACTGGCAGCAGTTTGTTCGAGGAATCCCTCTCACAGAGAAATTCTCGCGCGCTCGCTGCATTACCTCTGCCTGTGCTGTCTAGCACCCAGCCGAACTCATGCATGCTGATGAATCCATGTGCCACTGGAGAGGAGAGGAGGCCCTAGGCCAGGGAAGTCCAAAAGGTCTTTATTCGGTGAAGTCCCGGTGCCAAGAGGACGGTGGCCTCTGAGGACTGGTGTAAAAAAGGGGGTCTCGAGGGGGCGTGGTTACATAAAATTCAGCCAAAAAGGAGAGAGGGGGAACAGGGGGCTGGGTTACATCCCTATGCCTGAGAAGGGACCCACCACCTTGGTATCTCAGTCTGCCCTTCTGGTCGGTCAGCTAATGCAACGTCTTCCATCCCTGGGTACTTCTGTCACTGGAACCCTTCAAATCAACCCATCGGAAACCCGTACAGAGGCCGCCTCTCTTCCTCTGGTTGCGCCTGGGCAAGTTATCCCCGTGTGAGAGTGGCTGCGAGCTTCCATCACTCGGGTGAGAGAGAGCAGGCTAGTGAGTGTGCCAAGAGGCACCGCTAAGGACCTCTCTGGAACAAGCAGCGGCTCCTCCACCAGCCATTCACATGGCAATAGGGAAGCATGGGCTGTAGGGTGCATCAGAGAAGTGTTCCCACCCAAAGGATCATTTGTCCCTCATGAGGCAAATAATTCAGGTATATTTCCAAAAAGAGAAAACATCATCTTTAGACCTATGAGGATTTTTAAAAAGAAAGACCTCGTGTAGTTTAGTGATTGTACACAGTGTCAGCTCATGTGACTTATGTCTTCTTACTCATTCATGACCATGGGTTCAAACCAATAACTTTGGCTTGGACAGAATATACTAAAAAGGTCCTGTATCCAGATGCAAGGAAAACTTTTGAGGGAGGGAGATACTGTCTGCAAACCTCTAGGTCCATCCCCAGAATGGACCAGAATTGGCCAGATATGCAATAGGTTTCTGCTCCTGGTCATAAAGATTGCCATATAACCTTTGTTAGGTAACCAGCTGCTGGTTTTCATTTCTGGGACAGCAAAAAATGGTGGAGAAAACACCACATATTGTGGCTTTTTATCTTTTAAAAGAAGAATTGTACTCTATTGCTGGCAGTGTTTACTTTTCTAATGAATGACACTGCACGTCCACGCAGCTACTCCTCGAGATCTTTCATGACACTACCGTGGTTTCTTAGTGCTACAGAAGCATCATGGGCACCCGATGGTCACAGGAATTTGTGAGGTCCTGCTCTTAGTTATGCAGTGCTTACTTGTACAATGCTATAGTGATGATTAGGTGACTGCCAAGGCAGGATTTTTGTGAGTACTAGAGGACATTTTAATAGAAAATTACTATTGTTCAAAGCCACATTTACAAGTTTGAGTTGTATTGGTCCTGAACAGGAACTGTGCCTGGTTTTTTGGGTATCGATCATAATAAAGAAGCTGCCAAGGAAGTAAAGAGGGTTTTACTGTGTCGATTCTCTAAGATTACACAAACATTTTATGAAGCGATTCAAAGATATGAAAATTTTTTTTATATATTGATTATTCATTAATTAATGCACTATGTACTATTACATACATTATTAATTATTAGAATGTATTATTATGATGATTTATTATTTATTAATTAATATGTTAGATAGACCTCCACAGTCTACAGTGCACCCATTTGAATCGTGGGTAAGTATTGTTTGCAGTTCCTTGTCTGAGGTGTATCGTAATACTTTTCTTTTGTTCTGTATGTTGGATTGGTGCATAAAGGAGAAAAACTCACTTTTTGGATAAAAAAAAGGGTAGGATTTTTAAATGTGGATTTTAAAGCAAAAATATGTTTGAAAAGTTATGCTGAACTTGCAGTTTATTCTTAGTTTTGCTTTAGGAGTTGGATTTGGATAAGAAAGGGATTTCAGCAAGAAAGGTGTAGAGAGAATATGAGAAAAAATAAATAGAAAGCATTTCTGTACTGTCTATAGTTCCATTTCTTTACCCTGTATGTTTTTTTGAGGGACTTTTCCCAGATGAACTTTATTTTATTCTTAAATAGCTGTTGACTTCCTTGAATGAAGTGGACATGAAAATTTTGCCTATTAGGTCTAGCACCATTTCTTCTTAAATTTGCATACTAAATAATGCCATAGAAAACATGTCAACATTTTCTAGTTAGCAGCAAATGATGATCAATGGTTCTATGATAATTAGTATGGCTGACAGTCAATCAAAGTGATGAAAATAAAAAGCTCTGATCAAAAGACCTTTTCTTCTGTGCATTGTAAATTAGCGTAAACATAGCTATCCCTTCATAATGCCAGTAAATCAGAAAACACTGCTTTGGCATGAAAAGAATTATCATATGGTTAAAGGACAATGAATTTAATCCATTGCTATATTAATTTTTTTTTCTGATTTCTTTGATTTGGATAATTAAAAAATAAAAAAGCCGTTCTTCGGGTGGGGAAGTTTGCATTGCTTGTTTGTGAAAGTGTGTAAGTTGGCTGAACAATTGTTTATGAACCAAGCAAAGTTAGTGAGGTCTTAGGAGCCAAATGCCCATGTCAAGAGAGAAAACAGGTTAACTTAAAAACACTTTCTCCTTGCTTCTACCCCCGGATGTCTGGGAAACTGTGGAAATGGAGCTTTGACAGATCCCACGGACAACGCATTTGTACCTTGTAGCGATCTCTCTTTTCAGCATAGCACCTGTGACTGATTTATTTAACTTCACTGCTCCTAGTGGGATGACTCATGATATTTTTAAGTACTCACATGATTGAGTCCTGCTGTCTAACAATAGTTTGATCCTGTATAACAATAATAAAGAAAAATACTGAAGACAAAACCTTGTTACAAGATCCACCTCGGTACAAATTTTACCTCTAAGACTGAGGGGATGGATCTTTCATAAACAGTCCTCATTTAGGACATTTGTGTCTCTAAGGATTAGAGTTAGGCCCTTAAGAGCTAAGAACATTAAGCGTGGTGAAAGATTTTCTGGACCTCTATTAGTATTCAGTGCATCCCAGCCCATAATTAAGGTACTGCAAAACACAGACAGAAGCACAGATATTTAAAGAATAATCCCTGTTTTTGAATACCAAAGTATTTATTTCCCTTTCATTATTATTATTTGCTCATCACATGAGCTACCAAGCATTTAAATAACTCCATCTCTCTTGCTCCCAGCTTTTGTAGCCATTACATATTGCGGTTTGATTGGGTTTTAATAAAATACCTGTACCCCACTGTGGGTGTTTGGTACTTGAAGGCTGACCTTAGCAGCAGTGAAGTCCTGTTCTGAAATGCCAGGTGTCAGTTATGAGTGAAGTTAAGTTAGAAAACAGGGCTGTGTCCTGGAACATTGCCGTTCACTAATGACGTACTTTGCTGTATTTTCACATTAGAGATGGGGTTACACAGGCAACAATAATATTTGGGATTTTTTAAAAATATTTGTTTTTATTATATTTAGAAGTTATGTGGTCAGGTATGGTCAACTTTTCATTTAATTTCTTTGCTTCTTTTTGCTTATCATAATCAGTTTATCATGATTTTTTTTTCTTGCTTGGAAACTGGTGTGTAACTGAGCAGATAATGAGCAAGAAGCAAGTTTTTTTCTCTTAAGAAATGTACTGCGTGCTTTGAACTTTTCTTTATGCCAGTGAATATATGGGGAGTGCAGATCCTATGAGCTCAGTACTTCTATATGTCATTGTAGTCAGTTGGCTTCATGCCTGAAAATTTGAAAATAGTTTACAAAGCAGAGCAGAAATCATTTTATCCTCTGAACATGATTTCAGAAGTGTAATTTACCAGCAATTAAAACCCCCCAAAACGTAAACTGAATTACTCTTCTCTTGGGATTCTTAACACCATTTAATTTGTGTTTGTTTTATCCTTTGGCATTTTATCTTCTAATAAGCCTTCGAGGGAGAATGGAGTATTAGATTTCTATTTAAAGGAAAGGACAAATAGAAGCAGAGTAAGTACACTCTAATGGCCAAAATTATTCAAGATTTTTGGCTTCAGCAGCATGCAAATAAACATCTGTATTTACTGTGTTGGAAAGGTTTGTTTGCTTTACAAAAGCATTTGCTAGAGATTTATTTACAGGTAATATTTATTTACTATCTCTTCTCCATTTGAGTAGATACAAATTTCCTAAGGTTATTTATTTGTGGAACACCAGCTGTGTCACTATACTTCCGAGTCATCTTTCAGTATTTCTGTATTCTGAGACTTTGAATATTTCCTTAATGGAGAAGCTGACATTGAACTTAAATTCTTCTAGTTGTTCATTTATCAGGTCTCCCATGTGCGACCCACACAGTTTATTGACTTGCTCATCTGGTGATGAAAAGTAAATAACCAAAATAGTACTGAAACCACCACTGAAAAAACAGATAAAAACAGACTTGTTTTTCTAATATTCTGTTGCCTTTTTCTAAATTAACACATCTCTTAACTGGTTTTCCATTATTCTTTCTCAATTTCTAATTATAAAATTAGAGAAAAATGCTTTCAGAAATGCTGATTTTATTTTGCATGCATTTTTTTTTCCCACCAAGACACTTCAATGCACCTAGAAATGCACTAGATGAGCACAGTCTCAGCTTGAAAGTGTTTGCAGTGTTATTAGTTTAGAAGGGTTTGCACTTTGTTGTACGTTCTTCATACTTTTGTTGTCTTCAGGTCTGCTTTTTATGCATCAAATTCCCAGAGATGATTCTGTCTTCTGTTTTAAACTGTCTTCTCGTTAGAGATGTATTCTGAAGAGAAGACTTGGAAGACTGAAACAAACTCATTGCAGCCCCCAGTCTGCAAATATTTGCTTGGTACCCATCTATGACTTGCTCCGTTTTCTGCCAATAGTAGGGTGAAGCATTTCCATAAACGTTCAGTTGGGGTTTCCAGCCTGAACTCCCTTCAACACGCTCCATGCTGATGGAGTCTGACTAAGGGTTTGCTTCACTAGGTGTTAGCTGGAGGTCTAGATATGGAGAATTTCTTGGCCCCAAATACATGTTCTGTGAAGGAGGATGCTGGTAGGTTGGTGCTTTGCAAGAATATGTACTTTTATATGACTGCATAAAGCTCACAGGCTAAAAACTCCTTCTGCTTTTGTGACATCCCTCATAAGACCCTTCCCATGTGCTTCCTGCACAGCCACACGACATCCAGAGGTGTCTGGGCCAGACTGTGTGCATCTCCTGTCCAGGTGGAAGGGAGAAGCACAGTTTCCACCCCACCCACAGTCAGGAGCTGCCCTGGGTGTGTGAATGGGAGCAGACTTGCTCAGATGTACTGTTTAAATCTGAGTTTGAGTCTGAGCTCTTTCTTGGATTGTGTTCAAAATACAACCAGAATTAATTTTCTGCGCCTTTCAGGAAATTTACATAAAATGGTGCCTATTTACTGGCTCATTCATTATGCTTGTCTTGGAAGGGGCTCATATGGCCACTTAGGGCCTGGAATGAGAAAAGATTCTGCCCATATAGAGCAGCAGTTGAGATTTGGGTGCATTTCCCCAAGTGACTACAGGATTTCTCTGATACTGCTTAATGTGTTTTTCTCAAAAGAGGCACAAAACTAATTGCTGAGACCTTTGTGTCCTAGGGGATGTGTCATGGACAGAGAAAAACATTCTTCACAGCCATTACCTTCTCATAGTTATTTCTTGCCAGACCCTCAAGGATAAGCTGTCAGTGTCCGTATACAACAGATTATATAAGATCATCATTTTCCACTCCATATAAGATGTTACTGTGAAAGCTATATTCTGTTATTAAATAAAAATACTTTGTACTATATTAAGTCTTTCATCCAAAGACATAAAAGGGCTCTCCAATGTTATTATTCATGTTGAACAGAAGATTAAAATGAGCCATGCAAGGGTGAGGCAATCTGCCCAAGGTTACAGGGAGTCAGCAGTTGTTATCCCAGTCCGAGACCTCTCCTGAAGTCTAAGCAAAAACGGGTGTTTTGGTTACGCGATTTAATGCAGAAAAAGTCTCCTTGTTGTGTAGCATTAACACAGCAGGAGGAGCCTGCACGCCAGTAGCTGGGATCAGATTGCAAGATGATAGGGCTTTTTAGAGCTGTGGTGTAAATCCAGTAGACGTGCAAATATAATTGTTGGGCAGAAGTGTAGATAGGTTTTACAGAATACAGGACACAGACACAGGCAAAATTTTTTCAGTGGTCATTTGCCAAAACTTGCAGACTGGGTTTAGGCAAAACTCTTTGCTAATCTAGCTAAAATGTTTTTGTGCAATTTTTAGTAAATTCTTTTATTTTTGAGTGGTACATCCTCCCTTTGAATGCACATCTGAGGCTTATACTCTGTTTTCTGAACTCACCCAATATTTTGGATCACCAAAAAGAAAAGAGAGACCTGTTATTTTTAGTTAAGTAGCTCAGGGGGGAAAAAAAAAAAGACAAGAAAAATTTTACTTGGAAGTAGCAAAAAATAATTGTAGTTCAAAAAATATTCAATAGTTTTTGACAGATAACCAGTGTATGGATTGTACATGATGTAAATAAGTTTATAATATTTAGAGGTATACTTTTAGCAACATTGCTAGTACGGTGGAATAATATCTCCAAAGCAAAGATAAAGAATTCTCTTGGGCACTGGGTATCAATTTGGAAGATTATAATTACCAAGAGCTTTCTACACCCCTTTTTCTTCTGAGTGCATCTTCGGTTCCCATTTCCACTTATTGCATGAAACTGCGGAGAGCTGACCCCAAATCCCCTTCTCTGTTCCTGGGCTGGCAAGGAGCCTTGTGTAGCTCAAGAAATTGCCACAGCCATCACCAGCAATGATGGTTGGCAGAGCCAGGGCAGTCCTGCACCGTGACCTTCCCTCTTCCCCTGGGTTTTGGGGAAGGAGGCTCAGTTTGGCAAGGTCACGCTTCTCTGTGTGTGTTCCCCCTCTCCCCAGGCTGGCACTGTGCTCAGAAGGGAGCCATCCTCCTCTTCCTTCATGTAGTTATGTCCATACACATTAGCTGACTTACCTGAATGGCTGTCTTGATAATTTACAGTGGCTTTCTGGGTTTGAGAAATGTATGCCACATAGCATGCTAATCTGCTGTATTAATGTGAGTGATAAATTAGGCTTTCAGTCTCACTCTACTGGCTGGAAAAAGACCTTTCTCATGCACTCAGTGTATTCCTCTGTACCTGGCCTTTCAAAGAACCTCCATTTAGAACATTTCCATAATTCTGAGGTTTTTAGAGTAGTGGAATTTTGACACCTTTGCAAAGCTTTTTCACCAGCCATCGCATGTCCTAAATTTCAAGATAATGCATCAATTTTATTATGAAGTAATAATCTCAGTACCATAATAGCTACAAAACACATAGAGGTATTTCTGAAGAAGCAAACAAATAAACAAAATAAAACTTCTTTTTGATGTTAGAGAGTGGCCCCTGGCATACACAGCTGTCTTCTACAGTATTAGTACCTTTACTAATAGCAGATACCAAGGCTCATCAACACAGGGACTTGAATGCTTGTTATTGTGGTAGAAATGAAATTGCAGCATTTAGACACTATTAAGATTAAAATTTGCTGAACTACTGCTTAACTTACATCAGGTAACTGATACATTTACATTCCTGCCATGGAATCCAGCTATCCTCCTCCTTAAGATGCTAGCCTTGACTCATCTGACCTTTTGGAGGATTGTCTGTGCACTCATCCGCAACTTCTGCTTTTCATTGTGCTAAGGAGGGTTTAAATAAATAATATTTTTACTGAAGAATCTGACTAGTATGGAAATAAATATCTTCAGTAGTTTTGCAGAATAGTTATACGTAGGACAGAGAGACAACTTTTTATTATCAAGCGATGATATTGCTTAGTAGTACTCCTTGTGTTAGCTTAAGTTACTTTTTAATACTGTCACTACCACTGCAGCCTTCATCAGTGTCCTTTGCCTAGCAAGCAATACAGAAAGCAATCACAAATCCCAACAAACTGCATGAGCTGAGCAAAACCTGTGCCTGTTATTACTCTGGTCATTTCATTCCTGTTATTACCTCTCATGGTCTAGCACGTGCTGATGTGCTCATTTCAGGCTTCGTGGACTTGAGGATGTTGCCTCCTTTTCTTTCCATTTTCCATTTACGACTTTGTTTTTACAGCCCGTGAACTCATCAGGTCAGGGATCACCTCACGGCGTATGTGGAGAACAGCCCAAGTACTTGCAGAAGCACAGCTGTGTGAGTTAGTTAGGAGATCATAAAGTCCTGCTAATGCAATTAAGAGTGCACAAACTCAGATCAGGTTTAGATCTTTCAGCTTTGTTCTGGGGTCTCTGGGTGGTGCTGCACTGCTTTGCTTTGCCTTTCCAACGTTCATTTGAATAGCACAGATGTGATCATGGTGCATAACAAAACGTTGACCTAGCGTACAATGAGCAGGCATGATTAGTAGAGTTTCTTAAAAGAATGTGGTTCAATGCTAAATGGAAGCACAATCACTTCTTAAATTAACAGAACTTCCAACAAGCAAAAATAGGTTATTCTATGTAACACTGTACCTATAATACAATCTTTTTGCCAAGGACTTTGCCACATGGGAGCCCAGTCCCAAAAACTGTACTGGGGAAGATACTTAATGGCAGTCATAGATATTAGGGCTGGGCTGTACACGGAAAACATTGTAAATGACAGTATATTAAATATCATGCTTTTCATTTCTACATTTTCCTACTGGAAAGAAAGAACAGTGATTTATTGCCTATTGATATAATGAGGTTGTACAAGCCAATAGTTATTACTATACACTGCAGTGCATTAGCTCCATACAGGAATGAGCCATGAGGCATTTGTCAGATAGACTCTTCCTTGCTTTACAGATTTGAATGCCTCGAACATTTATCTAGAAGTTACCTAAGTATGCTCCAAGAATCTAATCCCTGAAGGTGAGGTGAAAAGAGCTTTCTGTTAGACGTCATTCAGCCAGAGCTGCAGAATGAAGGGTGACAGCATCATGTGAGAGCCATTCACCCGAACTGTCATTTTACATTTCCAGGAGGAAAAAGATTTAAACATCCACTTTATATATGTGATTGTTTCCTTATCTTTTTTCTCTTCTCTCTTGACCCTTCTGGAATATATTTTCTCCACTGTTTCTTTGGGGCAAAGCCTTAGCACCCTGTAGGTTTTCTGTCAGACACTCTGGTTTGCACTCATGACCCAGCTGAGTGAACTGTGAATATGTAACTAGATAAACGTCCAAGTCCTCACTAAATAACAGCTGTTCTCCACTAGCACAATGCCAGTCACTGAAACAGAATTACTGCAGGTTTGTACTGAAATTTGTGTTGGAAGAAAATTGATCTGAAAATTACCCGTGCCAATACCTTACCTATCAGAATAAAACAAATTATATTCAATCTGTTGGCGTGTGACTTACATCCCATTCCTCTCTCTCCAGCCTCTGGAGAGGAATGCAATTCAGATTGTAGAGAGAAGGCAATTTCAAAAATCTTCTGGAGTTATAGTTTTGCTTATTTCTTGTCACAAAGCACATTCATGTGATGATACCAATGCCTCTCTTTTGGCATTTAATAATTCATGATGTGGAGAAGAAGCACATGCTTCTTTTGAGGCTGTGGGTCCAGAAAAAGGACCTCTTACCACTTTCCAGCCTGTGCTACCCCCTCCATTATGTACAGCTCACCACTTCTGGTTCATTAGTGAGGTAGTCATTTTAGATGAGCCCTCTCTGGCAGTATTAAGTTGCAATGTAAATTGTGACAGAGCTGCTGTGAGCCCCTCCTCACCATGCAGATGTTCTGAACATGTATGATGAGACATGAAGCTGATTTAGTGGATTTTTATCAGGAATGCTTAAAAATGTCTTTTAACACCACTTCTCAAGTTGTGCACAATTTAAAAAAGAAATATATTTGCCAGTAGCCTATTTTACAAAGAAAAATTTTTGTAGCATTCGATCTGTGTAATAGTTTGTAAAATGAAAGCTGCAGATTATACTTTAGTCACTGGGGCATTCTAAATAAACTGGCTTGACCAAACTAGGAAATTCTGAGTTAAGTCTGAAAATCTTTTCCTAGTCAGATCTTATCTCTGACCATTTACAGAGGGCAAAACTGCTTTCTGGCTTCAGATACACCATGGTGAAGGACCGACTCAGAGGTGTGCAATGAAAGAATGAGAAACAATGGGTGCAAATCACTGCCAGGCATTAAGAACAAGTTCTTTGCCTTAAAGGCAGTCAAACAGGAGGGCAGGTTACACAGAGAGCTTGTGGAAACTCCATTCTTGCAGGCATTCATAATGGAACTGGAAAACACCCTGAGCAACCTGATATAACTTCAAAGTTGCCCCAGTTAGAACCAGATGACCTCCATCAGGCCTTTTCTACTGGCATTATTTTATAGTTCCATGATTTTGACTTTTCTTCTAAATGGAATTTTGGATTTCGGCAGATATCTCCATTTAGCTCTCATTCAACATCGAACACCTCATGTACGCAAAAATGTGCACCTTGCTGTGTTTGTGCCTGGTTCCTGTGTGCAGGGTCACTTGATGGAGAAGGGTTAGGTTGTAGCAGAGGAAAATTTAGATTCTGCTGGGCTTTCTTTGAGCACAGAGCTGACAGTTCACACTCTGCTGCACTTCAGCATGGCAGGTCCCATCTGCCAGGGCTATGAACCTTTGGGAAACATGAGTTATGGAGCATGAAATTCACTGAAGAGTTGCGTCTGGCATATAGGATCCTTAGATGAACATGGGGAGAATTGGGTATTAGCACTGTGCTGTAAGCTCAAGCCAGGGAGCCGTACTCAGCATGCCAGGCTGAGGCACATGCTCCTCTTGGTGACTGGTACCATACAGGGAGACTGAAGAAGTAGCAGCGAGTCTCTTGCTGAATGCAGATTGCACAAGCCAGTTTGCTCTGGCTGTGTTTCACATGGAAATATGTTCCTCTCAGCTGATCCCAAATATTTAGTTCAGTCGCTGGGTTCACCCTGGAGCAGCTCCACAGTCTCTGTCACTGAAGAGTGCCATGCTGTAAAGTGCTTAGCCCCAGTTACCCTGGTTAAGATATTTAGAAGACTTCTGCAGGTGCAGAAGCTGAACTTCTTCTCGGAAGCTTCCATTTGGCACAGGAGAAATGACAACTTTTTTCAGAATTTATGCTTATGTTTGGTGTCATCATGGATTTGTTTTCTGCTGAAGTCTCATTTAGCTAATTCTCATTGTATCCTTACCTAACTCTCTCTGAAAAGTTGACTCCAACTATTCTTATATCTCATGAGCAATAGGGGACGTGAAGAGGTTCCACACAGGTATACTTCATTTCTTTTCTCCCATACGTCCCAACAGCTTTGAAATTCAATAGGGGTATCAATTGCACATCCTTTTGCATGTGCCCTCTTGCTTTTTTGAAGTTAAAAACAGTGGCAATTTAATCTCAGCATGTATTTATACTAAATTGCGAGATTAAATATGTCAATGCATTGTATTTTAGGTGTTTTATTCAGAAATATATTCCATGATCCGATATAATGTCTGAACCTGTAAAAATATATATATGACTATATAAAATAGCCTTTAGATTAGATAAACATTTTCAAAAATGGTTTTCTTATTTTCAAATATTCTGAAGAAATTTTTGGTTTAATTTGGCTTTCAGACTGCTATTTAATTATGAATCTAAAACAGATATGAGAATCATAAATGTTGTTATTTTTAGTTAAAACTACAGTTTTTTCATGGGATTCTTTGGTCTACCTTAGATTGTAAACTCCTTGGGTGGGAACGATCTTCAGCAATGTCACAAAAAAAGCTCTAATGGGACTTTGGGTATACTATTTACAATAAGAACAGGATTAAATAATGCCTGTATTTTTTAAACGAGGCTTAGAGTGGTGATGGTGGATTTTTTGTACTTCTTAAAGTGATCTTTTCCTCATTCTCCTTCCTTTTCTACTCTCTGTGTGTATTCAGAATTAAATGGTAGAACTTTCCTCTTAATGAGAGTCATTCTTTTGGAAACCTCTTACCCTTATGCTGATAGTGATGATGCCTTGCAGGATAACAAGAACATTGGTCTGTCTTGTGTCACAGGCAAAGTTATTTAATGAAGTTGTGAACGTCAAAATGTTGCTGATAAATGATCACAGTGAACACAGCTTGCTTTTCAAACTCCAGACTTTATTTACAGGGCTAACAATAATAGCTGTCTCTCCGACTGTGATATTCTTCATCTGTGATCGCTGAGAAGCAATAAACATGGGCAAGAGGCATCTTTTGAAATATTATAGGATTGAAAGTATGAGACACATGCTAGAGTTCATTCTGTAACTCTTTACAACTCTGTAAATCAGGTGAAGAAATACTGTGTGCTTTCGATACAGTGCTGCATGGCTTGCTGAAAACAAGCCACGGCAACAAATTCTTTTTAGATTGTTATTGCTCAGTTGCGAATCTATTTGTCATTCCCACTATTGCCCAAGGAAAGTAGGACTCTTCTAAACACACTGCATGTCTTTAAGTAGAAATTTGACAAGGCATGCATTGGTCCTTCAGGAAGTGTGAGAAGATTTCTGGTAAGGATGAATGAAAATAGAATTATTTCAATATTGAAGTTAAAGACCTTGCTACTTGGGTAGTAGCTTTAATACTACAGTCTCTTAATCAACTCTCTTTCCTTCCCCTTTGTGTATCTTGCCAGAGAAATCAAAGAAATCAGTTTATTCTGCTCTTCATTGTCTCTTAGAATAAAGAGTTAACTAAATACTAGTACTGAAAAGTGCTTTGAGATTTACCAATAAAACGCTCTAGAGAAAGGTTATGTTTATTAATAGATAACAACAGCCAAGAATAGGGATGTTAGTGTAATGGGTGAGCAAGCAAAATAATCTGTAATTTTACATGTATTTGGTCTAGGAATTCCAGAAGGCAATCTGCCCAAAGAAATCTGTAATAGGCTGTTACTACTTGGGTTTTTGGTCTTACTGGACCTTCAGCTGTTCAGATTCACACACAGGCAAGGATCCTTGCACTGGTGGGAAAATGTATCCTGTTTCAGTAAGGGACAGACATCATTCCCCTTTCCTTCTCGGTATCATCCTGTGTGGTCAGTATACCTCTACCTTTGAAGAGGGCTAAAATACTCACTAGCTTAAAACCAGATAGTTTTGCTACCTTTATTTACAGTGACATAAGTCTTAAAATCTATATAATATTTGTAATAACTGCTCCAGCTTAAAAATATACTTCATCTGTTTACGAAAAAATGAAGTGTGGTCTATATAATCGTGCAAAGACAGTCTGGGTCTTGAAGTAGTGGTTTCTGCAGTAACCCTTTAGAAAATAGGATATATTGGGCCCTCCCACTACTTCTGGTACTCCACCAAGTTCATTTAGGATTAGCTTATATATCCATCCACAGCACTACATTTTCATCTTACCTTGTGATCTTTGATCGCAGAGGGTGTTTTTTTTAAGCAGCGTATTACCTGTGTACCTCCTGATCTGCCACAGCTGTTTGTTTGCGACGTTCTCGTTGAAACTCGGGAGCTGTGTTGATTGGATTTTCAGGTAGCGTTGATGTTCTTCAGATGGGAATATAGAGCATTGGGTTACTAGCAATGGCCTTTGATTTTGGAATGGTTTCTCTTCTTATGTAATAGATCTTCAAGGTGTTGGTCATCTTCAGGGTATGCAGCCTCTCTGCTTTATCATCTTCCTTTTGAGGAACGTTTCAGGGAAGTTTACAGAAAGTAGGAAAACAGAAAATTATTATTGTGGGTGAGAGTTTCTTCAAAATTATCTTCTTTATGAAGTTTATAACAATGCATTGTTCATGGTGGTGAAATTATGTGTCTCACATGTTAAAATATGAATTCTTTGCTGCTCGTAATCTAGGTACCATGCTTTATGATTCTTTCGTGTGCTTCTCTGAAAAGCTCTCCAAAGAGGAGCCATCAAGCCCAATCAACCTGGTGGCGTCTGTCCCTCTGCAGCAATAAAGAAGAATAGCACTTCATGTTTGTCATTCTCACAATGCGATTTTTATGACAGCATTTTGCCCTTAAAGATAAAACTTTAGTTATGTACTGGACAACAGTTTAGTTTTAGCAATATGGCTAAAGGATTAGATGACAGAAATAAATTTACTTAAAAATAAGAATCAGTGTGAGCACCATAAGCTTGATACTCCAGTTAAGTTAGTGGACTGCCCCTGATTTGGTTCCATTAGAAGGGTCATGTGGAAAGGATATTTTATTAATGAAAACATGTTGGGTTTAACTTTTTCATAGTTTTATGCTAAAAGATTTGACCAGTTGAGTTTTTCAGAAACCGATGTGTCTTTTACAGAGAGAAAATTAGACCTTGAACATTTCAATGACCAACTAAAGGAGCTTCTACAGACTATTCCAAAAAGGCTGTTTTTAAAAAAATAAACAAACCCAAACACGAGTTAATTAAACTTCACAGAATGATGCGTGTTCATCTGAGAATTTATTTTGGGAGCTGTAGAATGCATTTCCATATTTAAAGGGAGCATTTATCTGTGATATTACTAAGTTTCCTAATTTGCCCTTGCCATCTCAGGTAGCACCTAACAGAACGGAACAAAAGGAATATTATTTGGCAATGCAACAGCATGAGGATATGCTGGCATTCAGTATTGTTTGACACTGTAAAACTTTTTGGTATATATTCACAGGAGGGTGATAACAGAATTTTGGAACCTCCTTTTCAGCATGTGGTACAGAATACCAATAAGCCTTCTCAGTTTATTGGAATATTAACTTGAATTTTTCTAATTAATCTCTAGACTACGAATGTATGAACTGAAGTTGAACTGCTTTTGATGGTGAACTGTCCAACTCTTCAGTGTCTATTCAGATATTCTTCATATCTCCTGGGCTCCTGTGAGACTTTTTGCCTGAAATCCCATACTTTGCCTTCAGTTTGATGCATATTTCTTTTGCATTGCTCTTTATCAATAAGAATTCCGTTTCATCTGTTCATCCACAAGAGATCAGTGCTCTTTCTAACTCTTCCTCTCTAAAATTTAGGAAATTTGACCTAAATAATCCAGGTATCTAAAACTCTTGCACTGAGTAATGAACCTCATGAAAGCATGATTTATTTGAAGCAGACACCTATGCAGTGTTCTCTGATTATATTTTAAAAGTTACCTACTTAAGGAAGGTGATGGAGGTAAATACTTTTAATGTCTGCGATAATTTTATTGAAAGACTTCGGCGTGCAAGAGAGAAAGCAAAATGTGGAATTTCAGGAAACCAGAATTCTTTCCTCATTGGTAATGGGAGGATGACGCTTTGTTATGAACCTTTCTACTTGCTCAACTTTTGGTGTCATCAGACAGCATTGGCTGATTTTAGGAGAACAGTCAGTTTTTGCAGGAAAATGTTATAGACTGAGTCATCTACTGGTCTTAAATTCATCTTGGAGATAAATTGCTTCCTTTGAAACCCTGTGAAACATTCCCGTGAAGGCTTTAGCTAATTTAGTAGTAAATTAAATGCTAATCTTCTGAATACTTCTCTTGGAAGATTGATTCAAGTCCTACAAGAATTTTTTATAGCAAAGAAAATTTGTGATTCTGAAATTCTTTAAAGATGATTCAAATTTTGCCATTCATATTGACCAGCTGTGTTAGCTCAAAGAGCCAACTCTGACTTCCTCTCCTTTCAGACAGTATTTCAGAGAGAATTGTTTGATTTTGAGTCGAGAAGCAGTGGTGTCTCCCAGACTACATTCAAAAAATACCGAGGCACAATAGAAGGATGTGCAATGAACCTTCCCTGAAATTGTCGTCTTTCAGGTGAGGTGACAGAACCATTGAGACTTCAGTTGAAAAAATTCCTGCAACATCTATCACATTGAATAAATGTACCATTTGTTGTTTTTCAGTCTATACTGGTTATTTTCTGCTTGCCCATTTTGGGTTTGGGGTTTTTTTGAGAGTAATAGCTGGGGTATTCTTTCCTAAATAGTTAATAGGTGCTAGCGAATCTTCCCATTATACTGAATGATCTCTTTCTGTATCTGTTGGCAAAATACACTGTGAAAGAAGTCTCATCTAACTCATTCTTGTGGGCCAATAGATAATTCTATGGACTGAATGCTACAAGCACTGTTTCTTTGTAAAGTGCGTGTTGCCTGGTTAAAGAAAGATTCTCCTTGGATTCTTCTTGGGTTTCACGAAGGAGAAAAGTGTTTAGGGAGGGATGAATTTGGCAAATGTATTCCACTGTGTCCCCTTTTACCTGAGGTGTTTTTATAGGCAGCTTATTAATGAATCGTATTTTTAGAAGGATAATTTTTAGAAGCAGTACATGCAAATTAGATTGCCTGTGTTATACATTGGGACAGGAAGGGCCAGTTTCCCCTTATGTGGCTGATGCCACCAAAGTAGCTGGACTCACAGCAGCACCAAACAGACCCACCTCTCTCGTTCCACTGGCAAATGAAGATATGAGTCAGAGCAGCCAGTAGATGTCAGTAAACACAAATCTGAATGAGAGAAGCCTGAACGTACTCTGCCTTTTGGGGAGTTTGGCTATTCAGGACTGAAGAGTGATTTGCATGGATGGTAAAAGACCATCAAGTGCCTCATAAAGGACTTGATTATTACATTTCTTGTGTATTGGAAGTGTATATGATGAGACTTTTTTCTTTTCTTTTTTAACCATCTTTTCAAGGGTAGAGGGAAGAATATTCAGTCTGTGCCTGCAAATTCAATTTAGCAGGTGGGCAAGATTACTTGTTGGACCCTTCCAGCTCAGGATACTCTACGATTCTATGATCTCACTGCTTGACTTCAGTGACTGGGAACGGGGAAGAGGAACTGCAGCCAGTAACTCTCAGGAGCTTACCCCTACCCAAGCCCGAGCTGCTTTTTTCAGTCCTTGCCTTTCTTCTATAAAAAGACCACGGAGGGAAGGAACCATTTTAACCTACGTCACTTCGAGGCACTGATAGGAGTTATGGGAATACTTGACTCTTAAATTGTTTCTTTTCACACTGAGCGCTGACAGAGTTTAAGGCCAGTTTTAACACTGGCGCCGTTCAGAACTGTGTTCGGAGACTCCAGCCTCTAATGCTTTTCCAGTTGCAGAGAGTGAACATCATCAGCAGTTCTTCTGCTGATAAGAGCATTTTAATGACTCTGATTATGAGAAAAATACTTTTAGGAAGGTTTTAAAGAGCAGCTGAAGGATGCAGCATGGTAATGCATTTGTAGTACTTCCACCACACATTATTAATCCACTAGGATAACTGTTGAATTAATTAATAATGGATTCAGGCCCTTCCCATGAGGAGAAAGGCTATGCACTCTTTTAAATGGACCCATCAGAGAAAGTAATGATGGTACCTGTCTTTTATATAGCACTCATGTGTTTTGAGTGGAAACCATGCTGGGAGGAGTCAGTCCTGGAGGCCTTACTCTCTTCTGTGGTCTCCACCTCAATAAGAAAAAGATAATTTTCAGCCCCTTTCAACTGGGTACTTGCAGCACAATCTTAGCTTTGAAATGCCTCATACTGGAAGAGGAAAATTGGATGTCTCCCATGTCTGAGAGTGATTCTAATCATGAAGATGTTACCTCACAAACTGGTCTCAGCTGATCATAAAACACAGCTGTGGTTTAATATGTAATTTAAATTACTCCCTCATTGGGAAAAGGAAGGGTTTATTGGGTTGGATTTTGGAGGTAGGTAGTTGTTCAGCAGAGAGTGAGGCTTTCTGGGTTTTGGTGGCCTGAGATCACAGAGTAAGTTGAATTGGAAGGACCCACAAGGATCACCAATTCCAGCTCCCAGCCCTGCGCAGCACCCTCCCCAAGAGTCACACGATGCACCCAAGAGTACTGTTGGTGTAGCACTGAATCAGGTACTTTAACTTGGGAGGGAAATAGGACATCAGCTACAACTCTGCACGAAGTGTTTCTGGTAAATAAGCTCTGGGCGCTTAATTCTTTAATTGTGTTGGGTTTTTGAGTTACTGTGCTGAGATGTTTTGCCTTGTATTATGTCCTGCATGTGAAACTTGTTTGCTTAATACAGGTTTCTCAATACTACATTTCTATGTTGGCTACTGAGCAATGGTGTGTGGCTGAGGCCTCTGAACAGTGGACTAGGTTCTGTGAACTGTAAGCAGGTTTCTCCTGTGATGTTAATAGAAGCCATCCATCCATCCATCCATATGTGTTAAATGGCAGTGGGAAATGCAGAGGAAACTCCATTTTTTCTTATTATTGTTGCTGCTTACAGCCTTTAAGAAGGTTATTTTAACTGCAGGTTGGATGTGCTTCAGTCACTTCGGGTAAAAGAAGAATGAAATAATTTTTTATGTGACTTTTGAAGGACTTCACTTGTGATGTATGCATCTTTTACCTCCATATGCCATCTCAGCTATCTTGGTCCTTTTTCTCATACCTGCAACTACATTAAAGCAAGTCAGAAGTAATTTATTCAAAGCAGAACATTATTTAACTGCTTGCTTAAGGGTCATCAAAACAAATGGTAAAAAGCAAAAAAGCTTTAAGTCACACCTTTGCTTTCACATAAATCTGAATCTTTTCTCCCAAGCTTTGGGAAATGCTGTTCAGCTCAGCTGCTTTCATGAACAAGCCACAAACTGCAGATATTGTGATTTTTCCTTTTCAGAGCTCTCTCAGGCTTCTGGTGATAGCCCCATTCATCTTCATCACCAGTCTTTTGTTTTTCTCTGCCTTCTTCCAAAAGGGAGGAAACAAAACAAAAGAAAAATATTTGCTAGAGTAGATATAGTCAAGCAGCAATATTCTCCAATTAATAGCTCCAGGCACCATTCAAGGAAAAGACTTCATCTCTGATTTTGTTCACTTTCCTGATACCTTCATCTGCACTAGCTCCCTGTGCTTTAAAACCATTAGACCACATAAACTGAGGTGCCTACGATGTACTGTTTATGTCTAATGTAAGTATTTAAATGATGCAAGTATTGTTTTCCTTTCTCCTCACTGTATTTTTCTTTTGCCCATATCTCTTACTTGTTGATTTGTTTTGATAGGACTCATGTGCCCTTTGCATATGTTTCTGTTAACATATGGTTTCAAAGACTTAAACTATAGAAGAAAATGTCTATTTTTGGTCCATCAAGATTTACGATGAGAGAAAATCCTGGCCTCAGGTTTTTCCATGAGTCACATTAGCTATACTAGAATTGAAATGTGCATGTTGAGTTACATTCATGTGAAAGCAAAGACAATTCCTTTTCTTCTGCTTCTAGATTTTAGTTCATCTTAAAAGGAAAAAAAAGGTAAAAAATTATTACCTTTGTGTACATGTATATGGGTTTTCTATTTACAATGTGTCTTTCACCTGTAATTTTGCAACAATCTGGTAGGGAAAAAAAACCAGAACAAAGGCCAGGAAGCCTCACAACCGATTTTGCAAGGAGAAATCAAATACAGACTGCAAATTGAACTCTCGTAAATGAACACATGTCAGGTAGGATTGTGTTGGATCAACTGCACTGCTCGGAGTGAGCTGAATGCAATGCAAATGTCTTTGCTGCTTCTGTTTTGCCCGCTGCTCATCAGATGGAAACGCGTCTTGTTGGGAGCCATGCGTCCTGAAGGTGGAATGAACGAACTGGAAACAAGGGTCATCCATTAGACTTGCCGAAGAGAGTGAGGAGCAGATAAGAGTCTCAAATGATTGAATGGTGTGTGATTACGCAGCAGTGAAAAAACATCCAAGAAGATTACATTTCAGTCCAGGGAGGTCTGAAATAATGTTGCAGCATAAAGAGCAAGTAGAGTGTACTAAACGCAGTGAATGTAATAGAGACTAAATTCACAACAATGCTTTATAATTATATACATAACTAAACCAGCAAACTAGATAGTTCTATTTTGAAAAGTATGTGTAGCTGAAGATTTGAAAGTGGCAAGTTGAAGGTATGCCTATCAGTTTCTGAGTTTCCCTCTAAATTACAGGCTTTTTATTTGTATTCTTTTTTTCTTTTTCCTGAAATTGATATTCTAATGGCAGCACTGCAAATGGAAAAATAATTCTCTGCCTTTTGTTCAGGCATGAGAAATCTGAAATCACTTCAGTATTTCAGCAAAATGCAACCTTTCTTCAAACGTGTGAGCATATCGCATACATTTTGCAACCGTTAACAAAGCTTTAGGATATATTTCTTACAAATCTACTGTTTTGACCATTTTTCAGTTCAAAGAAGGACCTTTTCTTAGATTTAAACTGCTTGCATTTTTATCACTTGTTGCTCAAGCTATTTTCCCATTGAGACAACACAGTACACAAAAAAAGCGAGACAGCCTGGCTGCTAACAGAGAGGCACGGTGAAAATTAATTTTGTTCTCATGGTATATCTGCCCAAAGAGAAATAGAACCAAACTTCAGAAGTAATGAGGATTTTTTAAAAGAAGCAAGTCAATATGTGAATAAAAGCTCCCGCTCCATTCATGCACAGGAGGTCCTATTAGCCTTTTATTCTCTGTGGGTTGCTCTGTTTAGGCTGTAAGACTGGAATGCAAGAAGTCAGCAGTGGGACATAAGCCAGCCAGCCTCCTTCCTAAGAGGGACTGCACCCATGGGTTGCTCTCTGAAGATGCAGCTGTAGAATGTACCTCAATATCTTCAACAGAAGATGTGAAATGGTCTTGCCCTCTCCTGTGAGGCAGAGATTAGCTTACACAACATACAGTATGTGACTGAAGCCTGTTCAGGCTTGAACAGAAAGGGTACAGAAATTTACTTCAGACAACTTTCCCTGAATCCTGCCACCTTTGCTAGAGGGTTCGAGTTCTGCAGTTGGCAATAATATGCATGATGACACAATGAAGACCTGCCCCAGAAAGAGGGCCTTTCCTGAAGTGGTGATGCTCCACTCTATGCTGAACCATCTGCATAAGACATCATATGGTTTACCTTCAACAGCCCAAGCTATGTCTGAATATAGCACTCGTTTATGGGCCTCTTTCTCTGCACTCAGCACCTACATCTTTCAGGCACTGAGTGCTGAGGGTTAGTCCTAACCTCAGAAAACCTCTCAGGAACCTGTTTATATAATTCTATCCAGGTGCTGCATTACAGCATTTCGGAGTCCTATGTTTACACATTTGGGTCCTTAACTAGTCTAGCAAAAAAAAAAAAATTAGCTGGAAGTGCAGCCATCTTAGTGGGTCAGTACACACAATGGAATTATTATTTATGTGCTTAATTGTCTTGGGCTGACTTTATGATGTGCATCCCCTATCGCCTGCTCTATGCCCAGACATGATTCCTATGCCTTTCTGTGTCTTTAAAATTGGGTGCAAGAGAAAGAAAAAAAGACAGACAAACTTTTCAAAACAGTTTTGCTCCAAGGACATTCACTCCCCTGCGTTCCTGCTGTAGTGGAGCAGAGGAAAGCACCTTCCCTGCTTTTCCTGGCTCTTGGCTCCTTTTTCTCGGAGGAGAGAGACGGAGAGTTAAACTCCTTTGTTTCCCTGGGACTTTGGATTTTTTCTTCTTCTCTTCTGGACTGTTCAGAACACCAGAACATCAGAACCTCACTGGGAGCCCTCACACCTCGGCTCGGAGGGGCCCGAGCCGACCCAGCTCCGAAGAGGAGAGAGAGAGAGAGAGAGCCCACACCCACGGAAAGGACTCTAAAATCTTCCCAGGTTTTCTCTCCACAGCGAGAGGGTTTATTATTTAGTATTATTCTTTTCCTCTGTGTTTGTTAAATAAACAATTTTTTCTCGTTTCACTTTCCTTTGAGGATTTTTTCCCGAACCTGTTGGGGAAGGGGTGGCTGTAACCTGCCTTCTATGGAGGAGACGTTCCTCCCAGAGCGTTCCTCCGAATTTTTGTCTCAAACTGGGACATTAATATATCAATATTGCGGCAGACTTAGATCATTTGGTAAAAGACTCTCCTTATTTTCCTCATTAACAACTGTCTTTATATGCGCACTATTTACGTGTCCTTTTTTGTTCTTAGTCTTTGTTGGACCAATACAAGTCTTCCAGTTTTTCCCCGCATTGTTGTGTTTCCAAACACCGTATCTGACAATTTCTGCTGCTGTCTTCTGAATTCTCCCCAGTCTGCCTGTCCCTGCCTTACTATGATTTGGGCAACAACAGGCATGGCATTCCAGCTGGGTCAGCACTAATTAGGCAGACCAGAAGGTTTTCTTCTGGATACATGTGTGCAACATCATCACGCTGTTAGTCCCTATTTGTCTGCAATCTGCTGTTATTCCTGATCCCATTACTGTCTAGCAAACTACTACAAATTACTCATATATTGATATACTTCATATGTTTTGCCAAGCATGCTTGGATTTCTTAACTTGGATTTCATAGGATCGAATTCAGGCCATTCCTTGAAATTCCCAGTAGCACTGATTTTTCATCCTTCCTCTGGAACACCTGAAATTCTTGCTCCTTTTGTTGCATCATCCATTGAAAAAGACTGATATGAGTTTCAGGTGAAACCACACAGAGATCTTTTTGGACAACCATTTCATTTTGACCAAACCCTATTTTAAGAGGTCTTTGGGAGAGCTTTTTTCAAGCAGAAAATGCCCCATTGTGAGGATTTCATCTAGACCATGTTTTCTAAATCTGTGAGAGCGTCATACTGCTTTCTTCATATTATGGGTTGCTTTACTTAAAGTTAACCCTAATGACCTACTTAAGAGTGGAAATTATGTTTAGGAGATAGAGAATTCAGTTGTATTTTGGGGAGTTAGCAAAAAATGCTCAGAGTGCTGCAGTACTAAGCCACAAATTGAATGTTCTATTTAAATCTTTCTGCAACAAATCTGCTGTAACCCAGAACCAGGGCATGCATATTCCAAATCTTGTCAGAGTCTGATTCACTCAGAAATTTTAAAACTTTTTTTTTTTTAGAAGTCGAGAGAGGCTTCAGTCATTTTAAATTTATTTTATTCTGTAAGTATTTTAGGCACTCAGTGAAGCAAGTGCCAGGTTATTATTGTGGTGCAGGCTATACTGAAATAGAAAAAATACTGAATGCTGAAATTTCCATAAATCTAATTTCTTGAATGTATAGAAAACAGTGACACTTTTGGGAAGCCAATGTTTTGAATAAAAAGTGAACTAAAACCATTTTAAGCATACCTAAAAATATATATGAATATTCTCGACTTGTTTTGTTTTTTACAAGGCAAGTGTCATTAATTCCAGCACCGCATTTTCAGTAAGTCCTTCAGTCAGTGAGATGTGTGTGGCACAACAGAAGAGTTTAGATGTAATTTATAAGTAAGTCCAGCATAGAGCTGACCAAACCACCAGGTAGACTAGCAAATTGGCTGGAATTCCTGGATTCAGATCTCTGGATGAGGTAATGCTTTTTGGTTTGACAATCTATGCTGCAGAAGTGACATTTTTTGCTTTCAGTGTATGCAGAGCTGTAGCTTTAATGTTTACAGAATATTCTTACCCTCGTCTCTTAAAACTGTTTTTTAATGATTTCTTTTTTGTCAGGTCCTGCTTCAGTCAGGTTTACTGGAAGTTGAAATGCAAATGTTTTGAGACTTTTGAGAAATATTTTTTATCAAACGGCATGAAGGTACATTCAGAAAGTGCATTCATGGTTACATGCATCATTCATGATTTTTATTCACATATAATCTCCTATTTGTTTTGAAAGCTTGCTTCCAAATATTCCATTGTGTAGAAAATGCCCCAGAGCACATTCCTTTTACAAGTAATACAGTCTTTTATAGGTCGCTTCTAATTTGGACACTTCAGTGAACACAGCTGCTACAATTAGAGTCATATTTGTGATTTTCTTCATTGTATGGTACCAGTGTGAATGATACATAAACACAGCTGGCCTGCATGCAGATTTCTTCACATGATGATGCCTATCAGCAGCAGCAGTATCTCTGAGGCACTGACCCACAGAGGCCAAATTAAAAATCAAATTAAGCATCATAAATGCAACTTCATTACTATTCATGCTTTGAAAATTATGAAGTGATATGGTTTATATAAGAAAACTGACTGAATGTCCCCGATTGAAGAAGTGCACGGGTCAATAAAAGGTTTCCTCATACCAAAAGAAATAAACAGTCCCCAGCTCCTGCAGATGTAATTATTCTTTCGAAGGAGCATTGTACCTAAAAGGAGGATACTGCAAGAAAGTCTCCTTCCCCATGTGTGTGCTATTGAATAAAAATACAAATTTTCACTAAAATTTCTAGAAAGTTCTGTTAAATTTATTTTAAAGTTGTTTATTTGTGCAGGTGCCAAGCTCTACAGTGACCAGCGGGAATTGCTTATTTCAGGAACTTAGTGCCTACAGATTTGTCTACAGATAGTGTCTGTAGATTGTCTTTCCAAAATTTCAACAGGATTTGGAGTGTGTTTAGAATAAAATTATTCTCCCATCAGAAGTGGTGGTAGGGGGAGAGACTGCAAGGAGAATCAAGAGTAAGAAAGATAGCAGTGGAGCAGAAGGAGTCGAACAATGAGCACATTTCCAAATTTCTTAAAGTGAGCCAGGGAGATGGAGGGAATCTGGACTGTGCGGTATCAGAGCTTGGGTTTTTTCTGTAAAATGCCTTTTAATCTTCTGTGAAATTTGAAAGTTTCTGAATGGCACGAGGCAGCTCAGAAAGAGAGTTTCTGGCTCAAGGCAGCTAAATTTTCCTTTGTGAACCTGGATTCTATACCTGCCATAAGTTCTACAGAAGAATACCAGATAAATCTTTCAAACCAGACCTCCACAAATGGACACTGATTGCATCTGTTCTTTTTTTCTGGGTGCACAGCTGAATTCATTAACTCTTGGTTTATGCCCACTCAAGGTGAGAGGAAACTTTATACTCGAATTTCCTGATGACGCAGCTCCTCACGTGCCAAATAGGAGGTGTTATAACACTATTCCAGACAGAGAAGTGCTCAGAAAATAAATCAGTTAATAGATGTGAATCATTTGAGTATCACAGTGATGAGCACTGCTGAAAAGGCAGTGAGGATGCCGACTCTGTTATTGGAGCAAGGATGGTCAGGAGGCAGTAAATACAGTGGCACAGGACCACATTTCAACCCTGGAAGATGAAACAAAAGAGAAACTGAAGCTTGTCCAGCTGATTTTCAGCAGAGCACTCCTCCTTCCTGTGAACTGAATGCAGCAGTGGTCCTGAGGGAAAAAATAGTGTGTGAATGTGTAATTACAAGCCTGTATCATAATGTGTATACCCAAAGGGACTGGATTAATTTTGCACAGGCAACCTTTCTTCTGACATTGCCGAACTCTGAAATGCACGATTAGGAAGGGGGAGCAGAGGAACTGCTCTTTTGGTAGCTCTCCTGTGTTTAAAAAAAAAAAGCACTCAATAACAGCTCTGAGGCATTTATTTATATGCAATAACATCCCTGATCGTTTCAGTCCTGGAGTTTTAGGTTTGTTAGTTTATTTTACTAATGCTGTAATATTTATATTTAATGTAGCAATGTATTAATTATTTCAACAACCTGAACTTCAGGTTAAACAGATGTTTAGCAGGTGAGAAGCAATGTATGTAGGACAACTCAGAGTAATGCAACGATTTTCTTCATAGTCTGCAGGGCCGAGCAGAATAAAATTGCTTGTTGAATATTCAAATCTGCTGTGAGACACTCTTAGCAGTCCTTTCTCCAATGACTCCCAGAGCTTGCTCAGAGACCCAGGATGCTCAGGAGTGGGAGGAGGCATTTATATTTCTCTTTGTTATGAGGTACTCTGTGAGGTTACTGTGTGGAGCAATGGGTATTCTCGCTAGGGGAGGCCGAACGTGAAGATTCTACAGCAGAGCCTGTTTGTCTTCTGGCCTCTGTGTGTCCATGGCCCTCTGCTCTGAGGTCCTCCAGGATTCTTTCCCAGTCAGTAGTGCCAATCCAGGAAGACCTGTAAGAAGGTCACTTGATAACTGTGAACATCCAGGTGACTAAGCCTGGGTTTTAATTTATATCAATGTCTTACTGTGCTACCCTGTGCTTAAAATTCCAGATGATCCACAACAGAGATTGGCTTAGGTTTTGGTTTTGTTTTCTTTCACCTGCTGTATGGATCCTATAGAGAAGCACTGTTAGCCTTGTCCAGTATTCTCCTCATCATACTCTGATGATCCACTGAGTTCAGTTCAACATGTCATTCTTTTATACCTACACTTGAACTTTGGGCCAAATATTTAGCAAGAAAATAAAAATATTAATAAAAACGCAGAGGACTTAAGGTAATCACCTTGGTTTTGCAGAGTTGTTCCTCTAGGAGAGGAAGATGTTTTTCTTTATTTTCAGTTCAGAATTAATTAAGAAGTTTTTTCCATTTTTATCAATGCAGTGTTTTTAAAAAAAACAATTTAAGTCCCAATGAAGGTATTTGTTTTACAGTCAAGCTCATGATTGAGTGGGGGGTTTTTAGCTTTCAATTTCAGTCATCATAATTTTTTTTCCTTTTTCAAGATACACACTGGAGCATCTCCAGCAAGGAGAGCTATGGAGCAAGTGTACAGCAATTGTAGCTCACACTGCTATTTGCTTTTTCTTAATGAAGAAAAAAGTGGTGTGATGGGGATTTCTTCCCATTATCTCATTTATATCTCTTATTTATAGCTCAGATTCCTCCATGACGAGAAAAACTTTCCTCAGATTACCGGAAAGTCTGGCTATTTCATATTCTTAGCTTAATGTCCCTTGATTTGGTCTAGCTGCTAGAAGATCAAATTAAGAGCAGTCCACCCGGCAAAGGAGAATGCCGGGTGGGGTTTGTGACATACTTCCATAAATATTACAGCTGTTCTATCCCACACAGGGATGAGCGGTAGGTTCATACAGATTTTTTCCTTTCTGCTGGGCTCTAAGGTCACGCAGTGCAGTGTGTATCTAATGGAATAGATACCTCAGAAAAGTCTTGTGAAGAAGATGCTAAAATGATTAACATTTCAACAGAGGGGTGGAGAGGAGCTCTGTAGTATCTAATGTGCTTCTGTGTTTTTCGTTGTGCCCAGCCTTTGTCTAGCCTTGCCACAATCTGGTTTCTCTTCCATGCATTTATATTTGGTTCAGAGATTTTTATGAAAAGTAGCATGTAATGTTCTGTTTAAAAAATAATGCTGCCTGAATCTCTTATTTTAGAAAAATATTTTATATTCCTATGATCAGTGACATTTCAGCATTTAAATTTATTAATGGTAACTTTATAAGATAGGAAAGCTTTATTGTTTCCTCTTAGGGATAGCAATGAAAAGTGAAATGACATGATGGCAGTCAGGCTTGAATACTGAAGCAGAATAGGCTGAGATATGTAGCAAGCCAAAGTTGTGACTTAAATCTGAATTCACTTCAGTAGTATAACATTGCCAAACAAGATCATATACTTAAACGGTAAAAGCAAATTTGACGACAGTCTCATCTACTTTGTGATGTGCTGACTATAAATGTATTTCAGGTGTTTGATGTCTGGAATAAAGAGAAGGGTTCCTTTCATGAATAAATGTTTCAGTCTTCCCAGGATAATCTTTCCAGCATGCTTCCGAAAAACCACTTTCCCATGAGATTCTCCTGAAAACTAGGCACTCTTCCTAATGGTCACAGTTTTCTCTTTCTATCCTTTGCACTTCTGTGCTTTTTTTTTGCTGTTCTTTTTTGTGTGTGTGTGTGTGGTTGGTTGGTTGGGGTTTTTTCTGGAGGGGTGAGGTTTGGTTGGCTTTTTGCTTTTTTGGTGTTTTTAACTACTGGTCATGAACAGATCAATCAGCTTGAAAATAATTCATGGCTGTGGTTATAGTTTGGCTGCATGTACAGAGAAGCTATTGACATAAAATTTAGACTTGAAAGAATTTGGCTATTCAAATGGACTAGAAGTTGTGTTTATGGTGTCTTTGACAAAAAAACAAAAAAAAAAAAGAAAAGGAAGATAGATATTAGTTATTTTACATCAGACCCCCATGTTAAGAAAGTCTGATTATTGCGAGAATCTCTCTAGGGCAATTTTTTTTCAGAAAAAGAATGTGAGAATCCCGGAAAGACAAAGGTGAAGACTGTTTTCAGTTTCCTTCTGATTAACAGGCGTTTGACTTAAATCTGGAAATTTGAGAGTCAATGTTGATGCCAAAAATTGCAGCGGTATTATTTTTTCTGTTTCAGTGGGTACCCTTTGACTTTATGTTTGTGATTTGTAACTTCTGTTTTCACACTTCCTCCTGAATTATTCTGTATATTTGTGTTCTGCTCTAAGAAATACAAATTGAAAAGAAGTGAAAAATGGTTCATTCCAAGGCAATTATGCTTAATTTACTATTTTTTTGCAAAACAATGGTTCTTTGTTACCATTGACAGCAATACCTGCCACTGAGAGCAGTAGTTAACAGGATCTGGTCGTAAATCCCTGTTGTGGTCTGACACTGGCCCAATGCCAGGCACCCACGAGAGTCGCTCACTCACCCTCCCCTGCCACAGCTGGGCAGAGGAGAGAAAGAAAAAAAATTAATGAAGGGCTCATGAGTTGAGATAAGGACTGGGAGAAAACACTTCAAGGGCAAAACAGGCTTAACTTAAAGTTATAAGGTGAATTTATTGCTGACAGAAACAGAGGAGGATAATGAGAAGTAAAATAAGCCCTTAAAACAGCTTTTCCCCCCAGCCCCTCCCTCCTTCCCACTGACAGCACAGGGGACAGGGCATGGGGGTTTGAGTCAGTTCACCACTGAGATTTTCTTCCACTGTTCTGGGAGAGGAGTCCTGAGGAGTCCTTCCCCTGTGAGGCCGTGGGGTCCCTCCCATGGGAGACAGTTCTCCACAAACCTCTCCGATGTGGATCCACTCTCATGAGCAGCAGCCACACCGCACCTGCTGCAGCATGAGCCCCTCCCAGGGGCACACAGTCCTCCCAAAACTGCTGTGCCATGGGTCTCTCTTCCACGGGGTGCAGTCCTCCAAGGACAGGCTGCTCCAGCCTGGAAGCAAGGGCCCTCTCTCTCCACTGGATCTTCTGCTGGATCACAGCCTCCTCCTGGCATCCACCTGCTCCGGCGTGGGCACCTCCCCCTCAGGCTGCAAGTGGATCTCTGCATCCCCTGTGGATCCCCATGGGCTGCAGGGGCACAGCTGCTTCACCGTGGTCTTCACCACGGCCTGCAGAGGAATTTCATCTCCGGCACCTGGAGCACCTCCTGCCCCTCCCTCTTCACTGATCTTGGTGCCTCCATGTTGTTGTCCCTCACATGTTCTCACCTCCTCCTCTTCTCTGACTAGAAGAAAAACTGTGTGCCCTTTGTTTTGATTTTCTTCTTAAATGTGTCATCACAGAGGCATTACCAACCTCTCTCATTGGCCCAGTTTTGGCCAGCAGCATGGCCATCTTCAGAGCCATCAGGGACTGGCTCTGCTGGACATGGTAGAAGCTTCCAGGAGCTTCTCACAGGAGCCATCTCAGTGGCCCACCCTGCTACCAAAAACCAGGCCGTGCAAAACTAATACAATCCTTCTGCTTTATTGGGAGAGTTTCAGCCCCCGTCCTCTGCCATTGGAAGAGAACACTTTCACCACCAGCCTGCACAAGGCACTGGGAAGAGATTATCTTATTCTGTCTTCTTGAAAATTGATCCTTAACTTAATCTGATCTGCACTGAGAGGAAAGGAAGAGCCTTAAGAGCTGAATTCTTCTTTTTATATCAACAGCAGAAATTGAGGAATGAACTGAGGTTAAAGGTCCATACCTGTTTCTCAAGTCTTGTCAGTGTAGCCCTCTGTTCTGCAGGCAAAGCAAAACATCAGTTCTGTTCTAATATCGTTCCTATTTCTTTCACTGAGCTGACAGTAACAGTATTTTCCAATTATACTCATGGAGAGAAGTTTTTTTTCTTTTCTGAAAAGTGTTCTCATTTCTCTTCCTTGAGCATCTCCATTGGTTCAGCAATATTCTTTTTGAGAGGAGTAACCAACTCTGTGCACAGTATTGCAGTTGAGAATGACAGAGTTATACAGCAAACCCCGTTTGTGATCTCTTAGAAGTGCATGCCACTTATGTATGAAGCTTCTTGTCTTAATTTCCTTGGGGTGAGTTCACAGACTGAAAGAAATTCAAGCTCAAATCTTCAGTGACTTTTACAGCAAAGATGCTTAAATTAGCAGGTTTATCACTTGATAGTGATAAACTTGAGAGTCTTCTGTTTTGGGAGGTGCGTTCAACAAAAAATACAGTACGCCTTGGTAAAAGAAAGTATCATTAGGTTTAATGAGTGTAAGCAAGGCATAATATCAGAGATTTTTGAAAGAACAATAGATTTCATGTGTAGATCTGGTATATTCCCTTGTCCCACACTATGAAATGTTAACTGCTCAAGAGCTCTGTCTCAGGCAGTAGGATAACCAATATCTGGCCTTTATAGAGAGAATTTTTCATTTGGTTTTATCCTTTTGATATACAAGCCTCTAACCATGGCAAACATGCTCTGTAGCATAACTAGCAGGGTGGGAGCAAGCTGTTGGTGTTTGATAACTCTGGAGTCTCTTAACCCTTAAAAATGTGTCAGCTTATTTTATGCAGAGTTTGCATCAGATCTCAGCTGACTACTGATAATTTAAACAAATATATATACGCATATGAAGTCAGAAACTTGACTTCTGGTGACGCTTGTCTCTGTGAACTGTTACAATACGTTGTGGACTGCAATTTGGAGTATTTGTTGCTACTTCATGATTTAAGGACGTGAAAAAGTGAGGCTATGATCCAGTCTGCCTAAATCCTGCCTACAATAGGATTAGAATGCTTTAACCCTGCTGAATCCTAGACACTGATCCGGCCTGCTTACTTAGTAAGGCTATTAAATCCAGGAGGCATTGAAATTCATTAGATGCCTCCCATGTAGTCTGAATGTTCCCTAGGCACTGACATTTTGTCAGTCTGTGTGCACAGAAGAGCCTTTCTTTCTGGGGAATTGAATGACAAAAGGTATATTGCAATCTAAGACGAGGCAGAAAGGTACCTGAAGCAAGAAGCTCCAAATATTAGACTGTGTGATATGTGTGTCTGGCTTCATCTTCTACGAGGAGAGTGCTGGGAAGGCAGAAAGAGATGGGATCCAAGTTTCTGCCCCTGGTTATCAACATTGTGACAAGGATGTGATTTAATGAGAAATGCATAAATAAGTAAGTCCTCTCACAACTGAATGTTTTAACTATTGAGTTGGACTTGGGCTTTTCCAGCACTTGCTCCCCTTCAATGTTCTGGGCACGGTGACATGGTATTTAAAGAGCTCTCGGCTGAGTAATCACTAGACCACTTTTCTGAGACATGACCTCAGCTCTGATCAGATAGCCTGGCATCCAGATCTTCACTTCTTTCACACATTTTTATTGCCAGTGCAGTTTTGTGAAGTGCCACCACTCTGTGGACTAAGTGAATGGAGCAGTGCAAAATTCTTCTCTAGTTTCCTGTGATCTCAGTTGAAAAGACGTGCACGTCATTTAAGCAGACAGCATTGATGATATCTGAAAATGCCTGAATTCCACATATTGGCAGGAAAAAAAGGAAAAATAGGTAAGCTAGGAAGACTGCATATACTTTTACAAGTCTTCAAAGGTATTTGACTCTCTCCATTGACTTGTAGAGAAGCTGGGCAAGCTAAACTGCCTTCCCTCGCCAAACACGTAAAACTGAGATGATGCAATATCTAAATTTGAGCAGGCTGGATAATACCCTGAAAAACAAAGTTCTGTGGCCAGATGGTTGAATGAAATGGCATGAGTCTCCTGCGGTATGAATATTGCGAATGGCAAAATTTCATGTCACCCTTGCCAAGGAGAAATTTTGTATAATGAACCTTATTGCTGGAGGGAGCAGTCACGTGTACAACCTTTTCACAGACTCTACGTGAACTCCTTCATCCAGAAGGTGCAACAGCCTATTTATTCCTTCTGCACTGTTTTTCATGTACTGTTCTGCCTGAGCAATACAGCTTGAAAGCAAATTGTTTTGGTAAATCCAGATGCATTTCTATATTTCACCACCACTAGTTCATCATGATGTTCAAGAACAATGAGCAGCAGATCTGTATCTGGCATGTTTTGATGTATTGCACTTCCTCCACAAGCCAATGGGTTTTTTAAATGTTATTCCTAGAGAACTGCTAACCTAAGGTATAGAAGAGTATATGCTTAAAAGTGTGAACAACTCCCACACGGAAGGGGATCTGAATTTTCAGGAGGGTTGAGGAAGAAGGAGTAGTCATGTTTGTTTTGGAGGGGGAGGGGAGTGCTTTGTTTTCCCCCATTGAGCACCACATTTTTGCTTCTGTTTTAACGAACTGAAAAAGTCAATGGCATTGAATGGTACACACCTTATCAAATTTGACCTATTTGAAAAATCCCACATGGGCTTCACAAAATGCTTTCTCACAGAGGAGGATTTGATGAAAGCATATCATAACCTACTGAACAGAGTCTGTTCAGATTCCTCAGGAGTCCTTGAATATTTGCCAGGGTCACCAAATGCACTGTCACTGTCTTGAGCCGGGCTCACAGATGCTGTTTTGCTTCTGTTCAAATAATTTTTAAATTATTAAATATGTTGATCCTCCATATGCTGAGGAAGAGCTTGGTCCTTCCTGTTCTCAGGTCCCTTGGATATGAGTGGTAGAGACATTTCTTTTATCTGTGATTTGTTCTGTGCTGTTAAAACCATTTACCTTTTTTGTCCAGAGTTATCTCAATAGTTATCCTTCTGCAAAACCACCTAAAGATTTTGAGTTTGTATCAATTTTTATACAGTGAGATTTCAACCTCTGAGCACTTTAATGAAATCCCTTTTTCATCCTAGCTCCATATAACAACAGTGTTTTGCTTCTAAGAAGGGAGATGCAAATTAATGTAAGTTTATAATGCATAGCAACCTCTAACACTTAAAAATTCATTATACTGGGGATCTTTTTTAATCAGAAAAAAAGACTGGACTACTACTAATCTGCATATACCTTTCCTTTTGTGGGCTGATTACTCTAACCTTTAACAGGGAGTTTCTGTATCTTCCTTGAGGTTTGGCCTTGTCACGACATTATGGAGAAGCTGTACAAAAATTTCTACTTTTAAGTCATATCACTCCTGTTTTCACACTTTTTTTTTTCCTTAATGGTGGATATTAACTCCAAGGTTTTACCACTGTGTTTTCAAGGCACTTAACCACTCTGGTATAAAATATTTGGCTTCCCTGTTAGCTCTTGATCATTTGTTAATGTAAGATTTGACAGGTTACGTAGCCCAAGACTGAACTTTATGCCTCCTGAAGATTTTAATGTGTTTTTATGGAGGTGGAATTATCCTCTGATTACTGGTTAAAATAATTATTTGTCTAGACACTGAAAATTACCATTTTGCTGATTTTTTGACTTTTATATAAAGTACTGACGATGTTGCTATGAGCCTTTAAGTAATTCCTTGCATGAGTTCCTTTCATCCTTAACCTTTTGATTTATGATATAAATAAACCAAATTGACAATCAGAGAGGAGTTATGAAAAAAAGCTCACTGAATAGACAAATCACCTCTTCTGTGAAGACTTCTCAGGTCTGGTCAAGAGCTTTTCCAACAAGAAAACTTCCCTTGCTACCACTGAGGGTTAGGAGAAGGGTCAGGGAAGGCTATTTGCCGAAACACAGTGTTTTAAAGGACTGAGTCAGTTGGTTTTGATGATCACCTAACCAGTGGGCCTGGTTCCTTCCTCATACATTGCCTGGCAGAAACCCTTCCCATCACTTCTCTGGTCTTCTGCTCACAGGTGGTCTGAGCCTGAGAGATGCTTGAGGGGATGCAGGGTTTTGTCAGCCCTACTAATACCTTGAGGTGTCTGGGAATCAGGGCTGTGTGGAAACTCATAGGGCTGGGTCCTGCACATCCTGGCTGTGTGGTGCTGGATCAGGAGGCGGTATAAACATGACAAATAAGTCAGAATTAGGTTATCTGTAATTTAGGCCAGCTTTGTAGCCTTAGGTCATCTTCATGCCAGCTGCATAAGGACAGGTGATATTCGCCTGCTAAAATGTTCATTTCTGTATATTTTATTACCAGGATGAATGCTTTATGTGCTTTATTCATTTATATATTTATATTTGTAATTTGGGATTAACAGGAGCTGTAATGTCAAATTGCCAGTATTTATTGTTTAGAGCATTTCATAACTGTGGTCTCTACTTTTGCCTTAATTTTTACAAGACTGACTACCATGTGTGGTTCTTTCTCTCTCCCTGATAGGCATTCTGAGAAAACATCCCTACCCAGAAACATTTATCTTTCCAATTTGAAATGAAACTTTTCTTAAATATTGACTCTGTCAACAGTGCGGGAATTGCGAGTTCTGAACGTCTCTATTGATGATGTCGATAAAATTGATTTCCTTTAGGGATGCCGTGTCACTGGTTTTAAAAGTCTAAGTGCCTTTTTGGAAGAAGGAGAAGTTACTGGTCTGTGATAGCCTGAGAAATTCGGGGTGTTTGGTTTTTTTTCTTTTCTTTATTTAATACCTTATAGCCATCCTGTGACAGAATTACAGAGATGTGGCTCCAGCTGTGCTACTCAGCTTCTGTAAGCAGAATTGAAATTGCATATAAATGGTTTAATTGCCCTTCAGTTCTTAATATTGCAAACTCAAGCTGTGACTTTTTTTTTTTTAATCTGTAAATATAGGACCTGCATTTATTAATGCTTTATGCGTAGTTGTTCTTATTTATGTTGTGGGCTGTGGGCAGAAAGATAAGGTGCGTACCTCAAAAGACCTACTTTTGGTGGATGTAGCTCTTCAAAGCTGGTAATTGACACAATTTTCATACCTAGGGTGACTCACTGGATTTTGATTAATGTTTAAAAAGAAGCCAACACTCATTAAATACAGAGTAACTGTTATCAAGCTACTATAAATGAACCCTAATGGAGGTTATTGAATTTCATTTTACATATCAGCAACAGCTGATCCCTTCAGAGAGTTCCTATTCAGCTCCTTACACTAACAGGAACCTGATCTTTTTTTAAATACAACTGAGGGGTTGAATCTCAAATATTTTTGAGAGTAGAGGCCTCCTGGTGCCACTGGGAAATTATTAGATGTGGGCAAAGTCAGGGATAATAAATTAGACAACGTCTTGTATCATATCTTTGAATAGACTGTTTTTATTTTGTGTTCGAAGAAAGCCTTCTCCAGATGAAAATGTGCAGTCAGGCTCATCCTTTACAGAGGTTGGTCCTTCTGTGAAGCCCTGGAATAAGCAGATCATATTTTTCTGTCTCGGGTGAAAGACATTTTAGTTATTGCCATGAAGAAATAATGTGCACATGGCCATACTTACATATTTATTTTGACAGGAAATTATTCTGACTGCTATTCTAATTTAATTTTCTCCTGAAGGGAAGGAAGGAGAGAAACATCTACATTTTCTCTCTTTTAGTGTTCCCTCAAAGTTGAATGAGTATTCAGCCATGGAACTTCGTATTGCTAAATCAGCAAAAACCTGTTCAAAGTCTATGGAACGATGAATTTCTGTCATTTCATAGCCCAGAAGATATTATTATTCATTTAACATAATGGATAGATTGTGATTGCTTATGCTAAATAACCTAGACATCAGCCAGATGCCATCACAGACCTCACAAAATGGTGTAGTGAGCACAATATACTGCCTCTATAATGGAAAAGCATATGATTTCCAGTTTTATTGCTGAATGAGGAAAGCATATTTAGCTCATCCTATCCTGTTTGGGGGCTGAGATAAAAGCATAGGCATTTGTCATGGAAAGAGGCAAACACCTGAATGAATTGTGGCAACGTAGCGATTGGAATTTTCTATTTATAGTTCAGCAGTGGCCCTAAGGACTCAATAAACTCCTCTCAGGGAATCATACCTTTTGCTTACAGTATCATTACATTTTTCATCTCCACATCTTCATTAAAATATAGAGTGGTAGCATACTCCTCCTGTCAAAATGCTATTCAGATGAGTTGGATAGCTGTTAAAATAAAAGACTCTTCAGCAAGAATGTAGCTGCTGTTATTAATAGTATGATATGCAGTTGCAGGCTAAGGTTCATTCATGTCATGTATGCCAAAGGAATGGTGGCAGAATGGAAATTCAGTGTATTCAGACATTTGGTACTGTCTTATTTTTATGAGTCTATGTTGACTTTCTCTTTTTTTCCTTTCTTCTTTTTCCATCTTTTTTCCCCTTCCTCTCTTTGTTATGCGTTCAGAAACAAGGTGTTACAGGTGAGGTTTTTAATATACAAAACTCCTAACAGTGTCTCCCTGCTAGACCTGTGTGTCATTTAGTAGCTTAGAAAAGACTCTAAAGTACATGCAGCATTAATTTTACTTCTTATCCTAAATCACCACTCAGGTGATGGACAGGCTTCTTATCCTTAAAAACTACATCTCTCTCTGCAGAAACCTAGGATCATAAAAGCAATAAAACCATGAGAAACTGATTATGCTTAAGAGGAGACCATCATTCCGTATTCTTGGAGATAGTTGAAAACCTTCATCACACTGCAAGAAGAAAACTTGTTGTGTGCTCCTCTCAATCGCTCTATTTATGCAAAACCTCTGCAATGAAAATCATCTCCAGTGCTTTCCGTGAGGAGACTATAACTCGCAATAAGTGATTCCCTACAAAATGCACTGCTGAAGTGACAGGACAAAAGTCTTTTATTCCAAATAAGGGCTCTTTGGATGTAGTCCAGTTTGAGTAAGCACAGTTCTGTCTATCATTCTCATTCTACACTGTGGATACTGTTAGTCTCATTTGTGTTCATGATGAAAGATTAGCAGATCAAACCACAGATCTGCACCGCCACACAGAGAGAATATTTTATGGCGTAAACCGCCCAGGAATAGTTGTTCTCTGATCTTGACACAAAGTCAAGTTTGATGACACTAGATTAACAAAGGAGATAAAAAGAAATGAGTGATAAATGTCATTCTTGTTTTATTTTCCTCTGAAGATGTTTCTCATGTGAATATGCTGTTGCCTTATATAGAAATACCAAACAGTGTTAGGACAATTCACTTATCAGACTCTTCAACAAGGCAACATTTCTCCTTGTTTTCTGTCCCTCTTTGCAGATCTCCCTGTGTTTAATTGCATTCATAGAAAACTGCCTAAAGCTCTTAATTTAACAAATTTAGTCCAAACCAGGTAGCAGCTCTCAGTCTCTAGGTAACGAAATGTTTCATGGCATGACATTGGCCTGTGTTGTGTCTGAGGGCACAGCTGAGATGCAGCTCCTTGCTGGGTAGACTCAGGCAATGCAATCACCCTGAAGAGCAAACCTGCTCCTTCCATGTAAACTCCCACATTCCTACGTTAGGTCTGTAGGAGCACATGTATTTCATGAAGAGAGAAGCCTTGATTATTTGAGGTCCGGATGAGGTGACAATCCCTATTCCTTGGGGAAGCTTGCTGGGTTTGGGGGGCTCTGTGGTATCTTTAAATATCCGTGACAAGCACTTCTGCTAAGTGATTGCCCCTTACAGTACAAGATATTTCTACTTAAAATTATCATAAGCAAAAGGATATCCAGGAAAACATCCTGGTGTAAGGCACTGTCACACACACTGAACTTGTCAAAGAGTGCACTGCTGCCAAAGGCAATTTTGCAAGCATTAAGGTTCACAGCACATGCTAGAGCAAGCTGAATGTAAGGAATGCTTGATCTTTGCAAACTCCCATTTTAAGCTGACTGCCATCTTCTTATGCATTATATGTGAAACATCCTGGATTTTCCCAGAAGAGGTACTATTTCAGGATCAAATTAACTGGCAAATATACTACATAACTATGGTGTAAAAGTAGTCTTGATTGAAAAATGACTAGGTAAGATTAAAAATCTTTAGCAAAGGAAACATCAGGACACTGCAACTATAAAGGCAAAAAAAGGAATAAATTCCTAGTTAAATCTCTCTTTGAGTGCAAATACTGAATTTGGGTCCTGATTACTGAAAGTTTCTTCCTACTCATATGATACAGCAGTTGCCAAGTGTCTCTGAGTACCATGTTAAGGAAATGTCTGACAGAACAAAGTTTCATCCTGAAATGCTCATTCCTTGGGGCAGAATTCTCTGATTCAGAATGTGCTGTGTTTGATTAAATCTTCCACAAAACCAAAGCAGAGTTCAAAAGAGGAGCATCTATTTCCCTGACGGCATCAGCAGTGTCTGATAGAAAAGTCACTTTCACCAAGCAGCTGCAAGGCTCAGGGGAATTCTGGTTCTCTGGAAATATAGAAACATTTGCATTTAGTCTCATTTTGACCAAAATGAGACTCAATAACAACAGGAAAAAAATTTTCCTGCCATCAGGAAATCCTACTTGTCAACAGCTCTGCCTGCATCTCATGCTGGAGATGTCACACTCGTGATGTCCAGAGGTTTGGCCTCAGGGAGTTGCCAAGGAGGAGCTGGAATCAGTGTTAATCCTGTAGCTGAGGTCCAACTGTGCCACCCCGGGTTTCTTGAGAAAGGCTTGCTTATTTCTTTAAGGCTTTTTCCTGTGAAGGGAGCAGTGGTTAGCACATCGAAGGCTTTGACTGACACAGTAATAGAAACCAGAGTTGGTAGGAAATAGACATTTCAAATCTGTGCATAATTCCAACATTTGGAGCGTAGGTTGGTGGCATTAGATTTGTGCTAATGTGAAATGGAAAGAAACCCCAAATTTCAATTTCTTTTGAAAGAGACATTCCTTTCTCTTCTCATTATCTCCAACATAAGTGCTGATGGTTTGGGGTTTTTTTCATTAGTGCAACATCCATATAAAATTTAAATATTACATCAGCTGTAGGCATCTAATTAGTATTAAAGTTTAATAGCCTAAAAGCATGAATCAAGTACTATTGAAATTTGACTTTTGATTTTCTTCCATTGTAAAGCAACTTGTCAGTCAACATAATTTCACAAAACTGATACATTTCTTATAGGTGCATTTTTAAAGGAAAACTGTGTTGCTTCATCATAACAAATATTTTCTTGGCAGTTGAGAGCCAACTTGTCAAGTGCTCTATTTCTAAAAGTGATGCTGCTTGTTGTTAAGTTTTGTATTTGGCCAAGGTTTCATTTTTATATGCCTAGTGTTTGATTTAGGGTCAAAATATCTGGACTACCACTAATGCACGACCTCATGAGTAAAGGATTCCTACTCCTTTTCTAAAACACGATGGAACTGAGAGAAGGAAAGATGTGGAGGACCGTATGGAAGTGGAAATCTTGGTGATAGGGCAGTCAGGTTGGGGCACTTCCCTCCCGAGAAGAGCCAGAAGGACTGCAACTGGAGAGGATGCATAAGAGGCAGCAGCAGACAGTTTGTACCCTGAAATGAGAAGCAGTCTACTCCAGTCGAATGCTTGTGCTCTAATATGGTGCTCAGTAACTCTCTGAAATCACTTTGACAAAACAAACAACCCATTTCCATCTGGCAAAGGAGAAAAAAAAAAAAAATCCATCGTGACAGCACTGTGTCCTTAGAGTTCTTTGGTTCTTAAGCATACGTGGTGCTCATGCCTACGTTCTGTGCCTGGTGCCAGCTTTTATCTCACTCATCATGGGCTCTTTCTCTTCCTAAGGCTCTGGGGTAGAAGTGCCCGAATAAAACAATGCTGAATAGTAGTCAACTTTAAGATAAGTGCCAAATATACCTTTATACTAAGGACTCTATCACAGCCTGACAGTTCATTAATAGGTAGGGGAATGTACTTACCCCAGCCTTGGAGCCTTTCTTTTTTTTTTTTTTTCCTGTCTAAAGAAACTCAGCATTAAAATTTCTCATCACAGCAGTAGCATTCTCTGATTTAATTTATTCTAAAGCGTTAATTACTTTCCAACAGATAGTCTGACAAAATTCCTTCCAAGTTGCAAACATCTGCAACTTGTCCAGGGACCAAGGTCAATGAAAGCCAATGCACAGTGATCATTTAGCCCTACCTGGGGTTTTCTGGCTGGAGTCAGTCCTCCACTGCTGGGATTTCCTATTACCTTTCTGCTGTTCTTACCCACCATGTAGAAGTCTCCACTAGCTAGTGTGCAATCAGCTTCAGATCCATTCCTGTGAGGTCTAAGATCACTCAGTCCAACACTGAACAGTTTTTACCTGCTCAGGGTTTGCAGACAGTGTGGTTGCAGCATGCCTGTCCCAGCCTTTGCTCTCAGGCAGATCCATTACCCTGGGGACAGCACCAGAGCGACCCAGTGGCAGGGAAAGGTCTCTTGGTGCTATTCCTCCCTTGTGCTTTTCTTCCCAGGAGAGCAGTGCAGACAGAGGAAGGTGTTGGAGATGAAACAGAGCAGGCAAATCTGTCCTTCTGGGAGCCTGACAACCTAAAAAAAAACAAAGCAAAAAAACCTGGAAAACACCACAAAAGGAAAAAGAAAATGCAGCAAAGTGTAGGGTGGATTTGCTGAAGGTATTTTGAATTCTGCAGATGAAATGCTGTAGATGTCTGCACTGAGTCAGACAGCCAGACCTAGAGGCATTTGGGAATTACATGTGTGGTCAGGTGCAGATCTCTTGCCTCCAAGGGAGGTCTTTGACCTGGAAGTGCCCTGGGAGCCTTGGTTTTGCCATGTTAGAAGGCAGCTGTGCTGGAGTCTTCACAAACCTTTGGAATAAGGCTTTTAAATTACACCTTTTAAGCCTCTTCTTTCAAGTCTAGTTTGTAATTATGTCACCAGTCATTTATTCCAGATTTTCAGGAAGCTTGTCAGCATTGCCTTCCTCCTTTGGTCCTTCTTCAGCTTCCAAGGAATGGAGTTTTACCAGTGAAACTCTTTGAAAGCACTGTTATGAAATAATATGCCTGAATAGAGCGGGGCTGTTGTTGGATACTAGCACAGGTGAAGATCTTGCACCACAAAGTGGACTGAAATAAGATTGTGTGACTTGTTTGACCAATGCAGTGAAACTGCGCAGTTCAGATATCAAATAAAACAAAAAATTTAATGGTTAATCCACAGAAGAAAAAAAAAAGATCAAATATATTTGAATTCTAAACTGAAGGGAATTACAATCTGCTTGCAGGTATTTTGCAATGGGTACATGGGGGTAAATTTTTCCCTAAAATTATTCACTCGCTCATAATCACAGTCAAGAAAAATATCTTCCTCAAGAAGAATAAGTGCAAGAATAGCATTAATCTTAAGGAAGGGTTGAATCACTGAACCTGGAAACCAGATCAGTAAACTCGGGTGATGGAAGGCAGCCACTGTTTTTTGGCACTAAAGTGCTTCCAGATTGCATCAAATTATCAAAATTCTGCAGAGCTGGGAGGATGGCAGTGACCCTCAAGCCATTCTACACACGAAGTTTCAAAGCTTCTCATGTTTCTTACGATCATTTTCTGATTTCCTCTCACCTACCACACAAGAGGAAAAAAGTACAAGAAAAAAAAGTCAAAATAGGTTATGTGCTTTTCCTTTATGATAAATTTAATTTTGTATTCCTCATTCCCTTTCAGTTTCTGTTATCAATATTTACTGCTCATCTCTTATTTTTCATTAAATGTCATTTATTCTAAAACTGGGTTAGTGGTAGGAATATCTATGCATGAATATTTTGTCAAATTGGAAATTGCTGAGTGCGGCTCTCAGAGCAAATCTGAGTTCATTACTAAATTAAGCTGCCCTGATTACAGTTTTATTTTGCCATGGTTTCTGCATCTATACTGAATATGGGGCTAGCCTGAGTGCCACACATTTTCACAGGGTAGATTGGGCCTTAGCATGTGTTGATTTCAATTGTTTGAGCATATCCATCTGGTCACATACGTGCACATTGATAGCACACCTCTTTGCAGGTTCCCAAAGTCCATGTTTAGTGACATTTAACTGTTATTTTACTCCCTGTTGCAAAAACTTACTCTTGCTGGCCTCAATACAGTGACACAGTATGTGCACAGGAGGAATTCCAAGGAAAGGTGTGCAGAAAATGTCTAGCTGATGGAGGCCCTGTAAGGTGGTCAGAAGTGAAATGGGAGAGGTGCGTACAAGGGAGAGGGGCATCCCAGTACCTGAGGTTGTGAGGATGGCTGGTTGGCCAAGGTGGGTGTCACATCTCTTGTCTTCACATCTTGTCCTCAAGCATCCCTAACTGCTGGAACTGATCATCCAACTTGCCCATGGTCTGCTGTCAAAACCAGGTCAGTTTCATGCTCCCTCTTAGCTAACTGCACTTATTTACCTGTATTCCTTGCTCTGCCTTGCCTGGCAAGCTTCCTGTCCCTCCTCCCCGCTGCGACATACCTAATTCAGGATGTTGAGTGTATTTGGTCCCCTCAAGACATGTCCAGAGGAGGAGTGGTGATGACTGGTGTTGAAATACGTGTTTCCCCACCTGAACCATGGTCCCCTGCCAAGTCTCCCTGGTTCTGTGTGTCTCAAGGCATGGGGCAGGGCTATGGGAGCTGAAGTTTAAGTGGCTCTTCAGCCCAGCAGTGGCAGAGACATCGGTGTCCAGGGAGTATTCCTGACCTGGGAGTATTGGAAGCTGGACAGCAGGTGGGTGACAGCTCAAGATGTCAGTGGGATGTCCTTGTCAGACATCAGGACCTAGATACCAGTTTGCACTGGCTGTGTATGTCCTCATAATGAAGGAAGGCCAAAGCACCAGCATGTGATTGCCCTCACCATCAGCCTCATCCCTGAGAGCTTTGGCACAGGCCAGCTGTCATCCCCGTAAAAGACCAAAGACAGGCACTGATGTGACTGGTAACTAGCACAATCCCAAAGGACTTATGGGTGAGGTCTCAGACCACATTATTTTCTAGTACAACTGTAGCCACAGGTTCTCCAAAATGAAAGATGGAAATGTTTGTAGACCTCCCAGCCCTGATCACTCAGTCATGCTCTCTCACTGTGCAGTGATGATACAGAGCTGACTGTTAGGAAATGACCGTGCAGTGTCTTTGATTTTCTCTATGAATACTTCTTTCCAGATTATTGGCCTGACCAAAGCTTCTAACAGAGTAGAAACACATGAGTCACTGTTACTTACCTGGGTCAATAGATAATGGGACTCCCTGTTTAGCAAATGTATTATTGAAGAGGCTTCTGGTCATAGATTTTTCACAGATCTATGATTTCCGTGAAAATATAGTTACGGAGAGCAGCTTCTTCAAAAGAAAGCTTTTCTCCTCATTAGACAATAACAAGCAGGAAGGAACGGGTCAAAAAGGCAAACTTTAAAATCTGTTGTTTTTCCTAAATGTACCGTTTTTCTCATAGGATTAAATAGCTTTCTCTCAGCCCTGATCCTCTGTGTCCCTTCAAGGTCTCCTGAGCCTGACCTTTTAACTTCTTTTGGGACTTGTATTTGAGGAGCACCCACCAAAATAATGTCACGGTTGCGGTTATCAAAATACTCATGCAATCTAGCTGCATGATTCTGAAAATAAGCTCTGAGGAGTCATAATCTTGATTTTCAGAGCAGCTGAGGCCAGCTGAAGACATCAACTTTTGGATTGTACAGGCAAAAGCTGTGTGTAGATCTCAACTGTTCTTTAAATGTTGACACAATAACTCCCAATCTATCAACTGCCAATTTAGCAAGATGGTTTTTTTGTATCGCATACTCTAAAATATTCATAAAGTCATAAAGTAGAGGTATACTCCTTCACTTTGGTTTCTCATCAGTGTTTGGTTTTGTTTCTTGGGGTTTGGGGTTTTGTTGGTTTTGGTTGGTTGGTACTTGAATTACCATGCAACCTTTTCTAATTCTCACCCCCTCCTTCACGAACTCCTTCATTCCACTGCTGAAGTTAATGTGTTCATACTGAGTTTAATTTTCAGCAGAAGTTTTCCTGGCTCTTCAGATTTTGTGTGCTCTCTGAGCCAAATGCTGGGCCAGCAGGCAGATGCAGGGATGCTGAGAAGCAGCCTACACTGCTTCACATAAGTCTGTCCCAGGAGTATCAAGGCAGTCTCCAAAGGTTGCCTCAAGGGCACGGCTAGGCTGCAATCTTTTGCCTTAGCAATAAAATGTTACCTGGCAACTGTCCTGTCAGGCATACCGTTTATTAATTGCAGGCTATATCTCCCAAACTGGAGCCACACTGGAGCTATTTTGAAGCCACATATAGCTGAGCAATTTCAGCTTGGTGATTCTGAAGTGACACACATTGTATAAGCCATGCAAGCTAGTATCTGTGGGAGGAAATGTGAAATGCTGCATACATTAAATTTTGTTGTATTAGGGTGGTGCCTATGATGAAATCTTGTCTGAGAATGACTGATACTACAGGGTCTCCCAAATCTAGGTCTTGGATGCTAGATAGAGCGTCATGCTGGCAGTTCAAAGAAAAGCTTATCTGGTTTATAAATTTATAACAGTATTTCTATTGTCTTGCTTATAGAATGATTTTGCAGTCAAACTCCTTTGTTTTCTTCTCTTTTCCCTTTTTTCCCCCTGCCCCTCAGACCCTGATCAAGATTTCAGTCACTAAAATGATGACAAGGCTTCCCAGAAATTGATATGTCTGTTTCAGATTCAGATTTCGGCCTATAAATAGAATAAAGGATGACATTGAACATAATGAAGAGTGCACATATCATCACATATTTAATATGGTAATGGTGCTGCAAATGGGTAATTGAGGATCGGTAACATGAATCATTTACAAATGTGTTCTCAATTCTATGAATATTCTTATGGGCTCTGTATAGAGTCAGTGCCAATTAACAGGGGCACCTGAGCTCCGAGACAAATGTGTTTGCAGGTATCTAGGACAAGAGCATTCTTCAAGTTAAACCTTCCTTCTTTAATGACTCCCAGATTAGGAGATAAGCTGTTCCTTGTGGATAGCTACGCCGGGAAAGTATCTGCTATCGTGTCTAGTAGTAAATCTGACTGATCAGCCATGGGAATCTGATTTACTTGCTTATTTATTTACGAGTGCTGGACTCTTTAACTCCAGATGAAGCTGAGGGAACGCAGCCACTGTGAACATCAAGCTTAAATTAATACAGACAGTCTGAGCCTCACATGAGAAAGCCGAGGTTGTATATTCAGTCCCAGACTGAAAACACCTGACATAGCTCAGGTCTCTCTACACCGTGTGTCGAGTGGTATGGGGAAGCAAAGCATGTGTGCACTCTGCGTAGAAATTTCAGGTTTTCTTCTCAGAAAATATTTATATCTCTGCCTGGGAGGCTAAGCCCAAAATTCCTCTATGATTAAACAGTAAGAGCTCCTGTTGGCAAAGTTGTCAGATGTGTGTTAATATATGGCGCTCTGGTGGAGACGTTTAGGCTTTTGCTACTTACTAAACTGCAAAAGATTTGTTTCTCAGTGGTCAGGTGTCATCTTTGATCCAGCAAGACTTAGCTTAAAGACCTTTTCCTCTGTTCTTTGGCAAGCAATAAAATCCAGCTTTCTTTCATGGTCTTCTGAGAAACACATCAAGATTATCAGGATTTCAAATGCTTCACATTTCTCCACTGTATTTATTGAACCCCGCAGATTCCAACCCGTTCTGCAAAAGTATACGAGGAGCTGGGACATCATGTTGTGGTAAGAAAAACATCAATTTCAACTAAAGCATAAAAAATTTGGCAATTAGGAGGTATTCCTTGCTAACAAGCCTGTGGAAAATCTCCAAGATTCTGCTTCTTGATCAAAAGAGCTGAACTGAATGTATTAAATGGTATGGGATATGGTTTACAGCATTACTTTGCTCAGAAATTTGGAAGAGGACCTCAAAATGCCATGCCTTTTTCTCACCTGTCTTGTCTCTTGATGCAGTCTTCCATCATTCCACAGTGTGTTTTGGTTTTCTTAAGGCAAAATGAAAAGTGGGGCAGCCCACGGCCAATGTATTTGACCTTACTCCCTCTGCAGTAGTTGAATCTCCTCCTACCCAGGACTGCTCCGGTCAGATTGTCAAATTCCCCTTCTGCTCACTGCCTTTCAGAAAGGGTTCAAATTCAGTGTCTCCATTTTAGCACATTTTAAGCAGCAGTTTTAGTTTTCAAATGTTTTTTTTCCCCTGTGAAGCCTTGTCCTTTTACACTCTGATGTTTCACCTTCTAATCCTAGCAGTGTAAACTCTTTGTGCCCTGAATGTTTTGACTGTCCATCCATAGGCCAAAATGTGATTGGAATTTATTAAAATGACATACTCTGTTCTTCCTGGAGGCCTTTGGAAAACCTGGCTGGGAGCTTGGAAAAAGGATTCGATCCCAAAGGCAGGCTGTAAAGGAAACAGAGAAGTGTCTGTGAATGTATGGCAACACACTGATAATCTTCTTCTACGTGTTTATTCAACGAAATCATTGCCTTATGTGTAATAGACTTGGCAGCATGTTCATTGCCTTTACAGGGTCTGCAGAACCCTCTCTTCTGACCCATACGCAGAAGGTGGTGGGTAAAAATACAGGAAAAGTGTAGAAACTAGTGTAGAAACCAGTGTATTTCTTTGGCTGGCATTATGTTTCTAGATAATGAATGACTTAAGATTGTTAGGAGCTGTAGCAAAGTTTATTTACAGCTCTATTGATTTTTGTCATCATGAGTGCCATTATTGCCTTCCCAGCCTTAGATGAATGATCAGTGACTTCAAACATGAAAGCAGCGTATGTTTGTGTTCAGAGAAGGAAGAGAGCTGGTGCAAGATGTATGACCACTGACAATTAAAATGAAATTTTTAAACATTTCTTATTAAAATGATATACTCAATTTGTAAGTGCAGCTATTGACGTAGATTCTGTAATTAATTCAAGCAGCAGCAAAGAAAAACCAATGTAAATAAATGAGGCAGGAGAGATGAGAGGAGATGATACAAGCCCGGAGTGGGGTGTTAGAGACCTGAGGTCTATTTCCAACTCTGCCAGCATTTGATCAGATGCCAGACTGAATTTTCTTTTCATTGCACTTTTTTTTCTGCCATACACAAGCCCTTTTGAAGCATAGTTTACTTAATACAGTTTTGAAAAATTAGTGAAATGGATCCCGGTTCCTGACAGCATGAGTGGATGTTAAAATAATACAAAATTAAAACCCCATTACCTACTACTCAAATTTATCTTACAGCACTAGATCAAGACAGAAAGATAGAGTTCTACTCCAATTAATAGACACATATTACATATGGCAACCCCTCTAATTAATCTGGCACAATGTTCTTTAAATGTTTCCATTGAATCACTTTTAAAAGGACTTGTCAAGAAGCTGAATCTCCCAATTGTTTTAGGACTGCAGTAGTTCTTTCTTTTAGTGTCAGCATTACACTCTTTTTCCAAATGCATCCCCCCTCAATGTTATCCAGATGTGTTTACGTGCCTTGCATCTGAGATGAGCCAATAGTTCTCTGATTAGAGACAGGGCTCCTTCTGGACAAGCTAACTTCTTAAAATGAGATTTTCATGGTCTTATCTTCTCTTCAAACGAAAAGTTTATTTGTAAAGCGCAGGGTAAAAGAAAAGCCAAAACTATTTCTGAGAAAGAGAAGAACATGGGGGAAAAAATCAAAATTAATCATTCTTAACTATAGAAATAGCATGATCAAAAATAGTTGTTGTAGAGTAGAAATTAGTTGTTTAATTTGCAGTATAAAATATATTTATGTGATTTATGCTTGATTAATTACTAAATTTGTAGATGAGGAACATTATATCCCATAAAATATAGGGAATGAGAATAATTTACCTGGAAAACCACGTACAATCAACTTAGAGCATTTCTTGTTCTGAATTGGCATTGGTATGAATTGAAAAACAACTAATGGTCTTTGAGACACGCATGAGAAACCCTGTTATCTCTCTTTTTTTTTTCTCATTCCTGCTGTAGAATACTTTATTTCAGGTTTACAATGGATCTTGTACTTTTTAGAGCTAACTTTGCTCGCAGAGCATAGAACCACTTCTCCACTCAATGATTCGAACCCATGGGAAGCACAGATTTTTCTTTCCAGGCAACACAGCACACAATCACCGAATTGAATCACAGAATCATTAAGATTGGAAAAGACCTCCAAAACCATCAAGTCCAACCTTTCGCCAAATGGATAAGCACCTCAAAATACTTAATGTATCTTTCAGAAACACACCTGGGTTAGATTTCTTGGATTCACAGTTGGACTTGGCAACTTTTCAGTTTTTTAATTTATTTTGATTAGTGGAGCCTTTTTCCTGCTCTAACTCTCATAAAAGTGTAGTGTTTATCCTTATATTTTTCTATACAAGGAGCCAGAGCTGTGACAACACCCTTCCGGACAATGACACGGCAAATGCAAATCTAAAACTCAACCCCAAGCCTGCCCCGTTCCATAGATGGTTGTAACTATTAAAATATGGGTTAACTACTGTGACTGGAACAGCAGTGTTATCCATGACTAAGCAGCAGAGTGGAAGTGTGGAGAATGAAGGACCAACATAACCATGCAGTGAAAGGAAGAAGTCCCCACGCAGATGATTTGTTCTTTTAAATCTGAGTTGTAGGCAGGCCTTCTGTCAGTAAAGCACATGCTCAGGGTTACGTGGTGCAAAACATTCAGGCACTCGTGAACAGTCACTCTCCAAAATGCCTGTTGGCTTCTTCCAAAAGTGCAGTGTTCTGAATAATCCCAGGGCACTAAGTACCATCAAGATGTAACACAAAATTACTGGAAGTGTTCAAGGCCAGGTTCGATGGGGCTCTGAACAACCTGGTCTAGTGGAAGGCGTCCCTGCTCATAGTGGGGGTGTGGGACTAGATGGTCTTTAGGGTTCCTCCCAACCCAAGCCATGCTATGAGTCGATGAAAATTGGGTCAGGTCAGGACACAAGTACAGAGCACCAAAAATGCCCTGTAAATAGGCAATACTTGATCACAAATGGAGTCACCAGTTATGCTGGACTTCCATCCTCTTTTCTTCCTTCCAATCTTATTGAAAGGGAAAAGATGAAAACCATTTTGAAAAGCATGGAAATGCAGCATTAAGCTCAGGCTGCCTGGTGCTTCTGTTCTGAGGCCAGCTTTCTCACATAAAACTTTGGAATGCAAGTTGACAGAAAAGTTCTGGAAAAAAAAAAGAAAAAAAGCAGCTGAGTCAGGAAAAAAAGCATGGGAAGATCAATGCTTTTGTTCTCCAAAAGGCTTCATTTAGTGTTTTGCTGGAAGAGAATAAGGCTTTGTTTTGGTCTCTCCCTTGCATGTTGTAATTTTAGTATTGCTCATAAATGTTCTTTGTCACCAATTCAGAGCACTAGGAAATATGTCCAACACTAGCTTATTGCTGTCTAGGCTATTTTCCTAAAAATTTCATGCACAAAAATTTGCACTGGGTGCTAGGTTGTGATAAAACCAATTCCCAGTTATGGGTAACAAATAGTACAGGACGATGCTTACAGTATTTTTTTTTTATAGAAACCATTAAATCAGATATTTACTCATTTTCTCATTGGAGGCTACTCAGAATTGTAGTAACTCACAAATGGATTATGCGGTAAAGTATGGGATGGTATAAAAATGACAAAACAATAGATTGAACTGAGAGAAAACTATACCTTTGCTCTTTTGTTAGCAACAGGGTTTTGGGGTCGTGAGGCCTTTCTTGCATCCATTCCTCATTGGAATTTCAAAAGATTTAGGGTGGGTCTGGGAAGACTGTAAAGTTATTATACAGGCAACTTAGAAAAAAAAAAAAAATAATTGGTGCATATGTCAATGAATGCCTTGAATGGTCTCTGTAATTAGTTATTGCTGGCTGAGGGCAATCCCTCCCCAGGTTACTGACTTCTGAACTCTTTGGAGAGAATCTGTGCCCTAATCACTGTTGTCACAATAAAGACATGCTGGGAACTTGTGGGTTGCCTGGGAATCTGCTCTGACCTGCTTCTTTTGAACGTCACAAACTGCCTCTTCCTCCTCTTGGCTCCTTCTCTTGCCTTCTGCAAGTGTTAAGATAGATCCGTTGCTGCCTTACCTCATTTATCCAGGCTCTGCTCCTTTTTTGGGATCTTCTTTCCTATTTGAAGTTTTGTGAACAGCAGGTCTTGGCCTGACTGCCAACTGTGTTCCCAAACTTGGTTTGTGTGCTGTGCTTATGGACCCTAACAGCCTCACTTCCTCCTTGAATCAGTCACTTGTTCCCCTCATCCACTCTAGGCTTATTCTGCATTTTCCCCCCATTTGTTTTATCAGCATCTGGGACAGTATCCCCAGCCAAACACTTCAGCAAGTGTCAACCCAGGCAGGCTGTGGATTTCTCTATCTCCTACGGCACAGAAAGCACATCAGTATGACATTGGAGTGCATATTCTGATTACAGCACGTGTAATTCAAATCACTAATACAGTTAATATTCTTTTCCTATATGTGATACTTAAACCTCCATGCCGTAGCACAAATAGGATGACAGTGATAGTGTGACAGAAGATTGCTCCACTTTGCTACAATTTCCGTTCTGCATTAGTAAAAACTGTTGATTGATAATTCTACCTCATTTCCAGAGATGTGTCTTCTCAGGAACCTGGCATGTAGTTATATATTTGAAGATGTTCCCGTGAATATTGCTTACAGGAAGATGCCTTCAGGACATTCATGGTGGAAAGGAGATTATCTACGTTCTGTGTCTGTATTAGCTTTCTGAATGATCCTGCACTTTTGCTTAGGTTCCCTTTCGGCTGTTACAAGTGGTTTGCACACTTCGTGCTCCAAACTAGAAGCAGGCAAAGGCCCAAGGAAACACAAATGCTTTTGTTCCAGTAAAGTAACCCGCATACTTTTACGGTTTACAGAATGTGAATATGAAAACTAAAAGACTGCCAAAGACGCTAGGGAAGGTTTGGTCCGTTAATATAATATAAATCTACTTTTTAAATATAGCAATTAACACAAGGAAAATTGGAAATCGCAAAAGTGGTGTGAAGAGAAGTACGCATTTCCCCTGTGCATTAGAGGGAGCCATACAGACACCCAGGAGAACCTGCCTAAGAATACTTTCTTTTCTCTCTAAGTAGTAGCAGTAGAAGAATTTACAAGGTAGTAATTAAAAAAAAAATTGGTCTTATACCAACGTCATTTACCATCAATAGAGTCTGTTCTGCACTTTGTGCATGGATTCTTGTCCCACTGAAAGTTATAAAAACATACCTGAGGGAAGATCCATGTCATTTTTCTTATTTGCTTTAGAAGCACATGTTTAATTTGAACAAGTTGTTGATGACAAGAGTTAACTGGAGTAATGGAGTAACATGGAATGGAGCCTTGTCTCCAGGTGAGCACTTAGCAGCCTCCCAGGGCTCTATTGCTACACAAACTGGTAACTGGCCCCAAGTAATTTCTCTTGGCCCTATTCCTCTCATCCATGATGAAGGGGCACCTCCTTCCCCAGCAGTGAGTATGTTGCATCATCAGTACCTGCCTGCTCCTTCTCCTCTGTGTCCCAGTTTCTGCTGGGTATGTTGGCTGGGAGCTGACCTGGACCATGGGTTTCCTTGTCCTGATTCCCTTTGCTGAATGGCTGACCAGGGCAGTGGCAGCAAGACTGGAGGGAATTGAACAGCACATCCTGCCCTAGAGAGGTGCTAAAGAGGAAAAACTGCGTTTATCAGCAAAATCACCACTGTTGCCAAATATCTGCCTGCAGTTTATGAGTACGAGGAAGTCTTGCCATGTGTGAGAAGGTAAGATTAGGCTGTAATTAAATAACTGCAGGGGAATCATTGCGTGAGTCAATGTGCAACACCCATGGGAGGAAAAATCAAATTAGGATGGAAAGGTTTTATTGAGGCAACTGAGACCGTATCTGACATGCTACTTAGACTGATCCCACTGCGCAGGAGCCAGAGAAATTTTTTTTAACATGAGAAACGTTGTGAGAGAGGGTGCAGGACTGTCTGAAACTTGAGCCTCCTCTTCTCTGGTAGATTCTCCTATTTGAAAATGCCACAGTAATTGAAATTACAACCAAATGAGACCTTGTCATGGACACACTAAATATCCAGGGGCATGCAGATTGGGATTCAGTAGGTTGGTGGGCAGGGCATTCCGCTGGGAGGTGGACACGTGGGTTTGAGGTTTTACTCCAGGAAACATTTGTGTCCTTAAACTGACTTATAATTTTGAATCCCATCTTTTGCAAGGAAAAAACCTTCAAACTAGTCCAAGCTGATAATATTTTTTTCATTGTGTAGCATAAACCCCATTAATATTACTGCCCTAACTGCATATCTTAGTCTTTGATTTTTAGATTACAGCAGATCTTGTTTACATTATCAGTCCATTACGCTTCCTGAAGCAAAGTTCAGAAAACGAAAACAAAACCTTTCAGTAAAATACATTTTGCAAAATTTGAGATAGCAAAACAAGTATGGAGTGTCAGAAATCTTTCAGAAGTAAAATAATAAAGCATTTGTAACTATTTTTCCATGATACATTTAAGAAAAACGGTATACAAAAGCAGTATTTTTAATCTTAAAAATTCAGTTTTAGGGGTCAGCAGTTACTTGCATTCTATTTACTGCTCTAAAAGGCAGTAACAAAATCCAGTCAAGAATTCTAATTTTTTATATTGGCATTATTAGAAAGGGAAGTAGCATCAAGGAGCTTGTTACACTTGTCTAATCGGTCTCAGCTAGGGATGAATGAGCAAATATACTTGGAGTAGCCTCAGTGATGATCAGACCTCACCCCACAATGCCCGTGGCAGTGCCCTGTAGCTGGATCACTGCAGGGAGGAAGCCTCCTGATTTGTTGCTACACATGACCATGGTTCATATCATGCAGCCTTTCTGAAAAGGGAGCTACTTGAATAACATTGCATGTCTCTAATAAATCAGTATATGAAGAGAATGTTTATACCATTATCTATTTAACTAGTCTCATTTAGTTTTCTCCTAGACTTCTAAATGAAATGTTATTAAAATTAATGCAATTAATTTATGTTCCAGCCATTTAAAATTAGCTGCTTACCTAAAGACTATAGGAATATTAGTGCTCTTTAATGAGAGCATGGCTCAGGGTTTCATTTGGACTTAAATAAGAGTGTAATTAGAGCACTGGCAAGAAAGTATGTATTCCTCAGAAACTAAGAGAAGGCACTTGTCCATCCTCTGTTTATACCAAGGACATTGGCGCTCTTAAAGCTTTCTGTGTGGTATGTATCTGCTCCGGGCATGTCTGCTCAGGTCTGGGTTTGCTACCTCTGATGCCACTGCTGTGCTGAACTGGCTTTTGAGGCTATTATTCAGACTATGAGGTTTCAGAAAGCAGTCTCCTGGGTGATGATGACAATAGGGGCATCGGGTTCTTTCCCCTTTTGCATTGCTGTCACATTGCCTCTCTCTGGACCAGCTGTATTCCTGATGCCAATCACATGGAAATGACGAGGCACCGAGACAGATGCTGCTTGTAAGACCTGGGTTCAACGTGAGTGCAGTGTCTGTGCTAACATAATAGGAGAAAACAGCTCCTGGAGGCAAAAATTGAGGCCTCCCAGCTAATTGCTGGGTGATATTCTTTTTAGATTCTGTTATTCAGGAAACAAAACAAGGTGGGGATAGCGGTGTCTTCAGGTTTTAAAATACATGTCTGTAGCAAGGCTAAGGGGTAATTAGAAGCTGTTATGGAATTCTAAGCTCCATAAAATTCAAAGTTTTATTTTTAAACCATGATATCACTAGGTGTAAAGTGTGATGGAAATAGTCCATTAAGTCTATGAATTCAGGTTCAGACAGAAATGGTACAAGGTCTGTCATACTGAGCAGAAGTTCTCCTGCCACCAGTTGGTGTGTATGAGCAGACTGTTGCAAACTCCACCTCAATCACAGGCATGCAGTGCATCAGGGAAAAGAGAGATTGGGACTGGTTCTGGTGACTCTAAGCAAAGGCAAGGAAGAGAACAACTGCACAGTCTGAATGCTCCTGAGGGAAAAACTGTGGAGAAACAAGCCGGTAGGGATGGTCAGCATGGGTGAGCTTTCTGATGCCCCCTTGTCCTATAGCCATTCTTTTGTGCTCAGTGTGTTCAGACAGTACATGATGTGTGCAGGGATGTCATCAGACTGTGATGTGAGTGTACCTAAAATACCGCTGCCTTCCTCGGAGCCGTGCAAAGAGAAAAATGGCATGTTTTGAATCATAGAAGCAGAGTATCAGTCACAGAATGCTTTGAGTTAGGAGTAATCTTAAGGATCATCTGGTTCCAACCCCACTGCCGTGGGCAGGGACACCTTTCACAAGACCAGTTTTCTCAAAGCCCTATCCAACTTGTCCCTGAATACTTCTAGGGATGGGGTATTCTTTAGTCACTGTGATGATTTATTCTCTGAAATACATGTGTAAATTATGAGTTACTTTATTTTAAAAATGGGTATTACTATGCATGACTCAGTTTTGCAGTGCTTCAGAGAGACAGTTTTCCTTTGTCTTCAAGATACTATCGGTGCCCGCTATGTTGTGAGTGAAGTGCTGTAACTTAAGTCAGAAATAGAATATGATTAAGCTATGGTGAGGATAGGCAGAGGAGAGAGAAATCAGACTTCATCTACAGCAATTCCCCAATTGCCATGAGACTCTTGGTTATGTAACAATTGAATTGTCTGAGATTTCATCTATAAAGTGAAGCCTAGTCATTATGTATTAAGAAATCTCTTGCATCCACTTTATTTATTCTTTGATATTTATTCTTGAATCGCTGAAACAATCAGGAGTAGGGAACAGACAATTAAAGGGAGAATCGCACTACTAAACACTGTGTAGTGATTATTCATTCCAGTAAAAATATTTTTTCCCCTGATATATTTGTATTAGATGGTACAAATACATTAAACTTTCAGGGGAATATCACAGCTGAACACTACGTTTCCAAGATGTTCCATGGCATTAATCTTTCTCTCAAAACTGTTTACAGTTTTATAGGTGAACTGTGAACCATCATCTCTGAATCTGTTCATAAACTGCTATAGGCACTTACTCCAATACCTCTCAAATGCCTCATATTTTGAGGGTTGTTGCTCACATTATCTCTAAAGTTGCCCATACTCCACCAAACCTAGTATCCCTCTCGTATCCCAAGTGTCTTCTCTGTTATGAAAAACTGCACACTGTAATTAAGAGACGTCAAAGTTCAGGTAGAGAAAGATATTTATGCAGAAGAAGATATGAATTGCAGAAGATACGAATTTTCCAGTTTTCATTGCTTCCTGCACCCTGTTTTCTGTCACACAGGTCCTAAACTGCAGGAGGGATGTGTTCAGTTCTGTGCCCCGCAGCCTCAACCCCCGGTGATACAGACCTGCCAGGGCACAGGGTGACTGTCCCCATCCCACCTACATCTTCAGCCTTGGGCTGTCACGTAGCCAAGGTGCACAGCAGAGCCAGCAGATGGAAAGTGCTCCTGGGCTCAGAGTTCAGCTGGACCTATGATGTCTTAGATTAAATTTTTTGACGTGAGATTTTGATACTTGTCACTCAGATTTCTGTCAGAATTTAACTGCTTTTCCTGGTGTCCACTGCTGTGATTTTATTTTTAGTATGTGCACAAGTGGCCAAACCAAACCATGACAATCTTGGCAGTGTTCAGTGTGTTTAGAGCCTCCCTGGCCAGCAGACCATTCCCTGTGCAGTTAATCATAATGTGCATCTGGCCATGCAGCCGACACAGATTGTCCTGAAAGCCCAGCTGTGGGTGCTGCCTGCACGTTGGCTATGGCCACTAGCAATTTAGGCAGGACCAGAGGTAATGTAGTCTGTCAAATACTGTTATCTGAATGATAGGCTTTCAGCACAGAAGCAGACTGGAACTCATTTTGTCCGCTGGCAAAATGCTACTGTGCCACTAAGAAGTTATGACACAGCTAAACTGACCATCAAAGATCCTCAGATTTTAGATGAAGTAGAAGAAGAGAGGAGGGAAAGAAAGCTGCAATAGGAACTTAGGGGTGTGTTGGTCCTCAAGCTGAAAAACCTTCATGGTGGATGTGCAGCAGAGTGAGGTTGTTCAGTGGTGACAGCGTGGAGTTGGGATTTGGGTCACACAGTATCTGAGCAGCGTGGTTGCACACAACTGCACGTTGAGCATAACACGAGTGGACCTTGACTGGTGCGGTGGCAAACAGCAAACGAGGCAAATATCAGAAGGGTGTGAGTGTTAGATCCCTCACCAGACTAGCAAATTTGATGTTTGCAGCATTTCTCATCTTGTCTTGGTAGCCAGTTTTATGAGCTGGTGGTAGAAAATCGGCCTTACCAAGGCAAATGCTGAGATGGTCTCTATGTGTATTAGAACCAGCTGTTGCCCTGACACAGAAGCAGTCGTGTACACCAAGGACACATGGGAAGATGATTTGAAAGTGAAAAGCACGCACAACTGGTTTAAAAGCCCTCAGCAGAGCAAGAACTGTCTATGGTTGTATGGGATATAGCTGCTAAGTCCACATCAAAGAGGCAGTAACTTCTCAAAGGCCAAGAACAGGGACCTGAAAATGAATGCCTGAGCGGCTTAAAAAAACCAATAGAGGAATTCCAGGTGGACCAGGGAGGTAAAAGTTACAAACAGTAGGTGCTGAAGAAGGTGACTGCTCTGAAATCTCTCAGAAGGAATTTTGTGGACTAATGCACTCAAAACCAGCAGCGTGTAAAACTTTCTGCAGTGCAGTCAGCAATGGGAGGAATATTCTAGGTGTCCCAAGAAGGTTGCTGGGCCTCACCAATGTACCTTGCATGGGCATTTACTGTCCAAAGTTGCACTCATAGCTCAGATTCCTACCCTCATGAGAGAGATTGCAGGAGTGTAGGCTCAGTGCTTACGCATCCGGCAGTTGGCAGGGAAGGTGAAATGGAGAGCAAGTAGCAAACTCACTACCCACCCTTTCTTAGCAATCATTAAAGTGTCATTTCTCACTTTTTCCCGTAGCTGCAGGCAGAAACGTTGCTGCTAATTTTCAGCTCCCTGCTAACACTTAAATTAAGGCTCTGGAGAGGCTTGGTTGGGTTTTTTAACACCTGAGTGGTTGTTTGACAGCTTGCAAAGTAGCAGCTGAATGCTGGTGAGGTTGAGAACTAGGTGTTGTCCAAGGGTAAATATGTGTGGCAGGGAGGCAGGGTAAATTCACAACAAAAATAGACTGTGCTGACCTGGGAATGAGGATACTTGAAACAAAATTGCTGTAGGCAAACCTGTTCTGAGAGTATAAAGACCAAAACAAGCCCCTTTGCCTTGCTGATGTGTTTGGTAGATGACCTTGGAAGAGTAGTATTCTTCAAAAACAAGGGTCAAGAGACAGGGGTCTGGGCTGGAGGACTTGAACAGAAGCCAGGATGGAGTTCAAACCCTGGATTTTAACCTGGCACAACAGGCAGAACGAATGCCACAATGGTCTGTAAGAGTCAGACAGAGGATAGCACGTCTTCACCTCTTCACAAAAAGCTGCTTCGAGCATGAATTATCAGTGTGAGGAGATCACACGCATTCGTGCTGAAAGCTGCCCTGTTGACCTGATAAAACATTCTCTATTATGGGAGAAAAAGATTTGCGGATCTTGATGTTCCAGAAGCCACGGTTGACAACAAGGACTAACACAGGCTGATGGTTCCAGGAAGCCAACTAATTTCTGCATGGATTTAATACGAGGCTCTTCCACTGATACTGCAGCTTTGGATGCACAAATTATAGTGAACTTTGGATAAAGTCATAGAGGTGAGGGATTATCAGAACTTTGCAAGTTGGGTCAAATAATGGGACTGCATAAGCTTATTCGTTGTTACATGGGAGTTTTCTATGGGTGTTAAGAGACGTATTTTGACCCTATTGAAAACCCAAATGAAAATCCACAGTGTAAATTTGTGTAAAAAGTTCCAAAATATTGAGAAACTGAAGCTGATCCAAATCAGTGATATTAAGAGCTCTGTGTGTAGCTGTTGGCCTGTTATTAAAATTGTGCTAATCAGAAGCCAAAAAAGTACTGTGTGTAAATCCAGAGGTTTACACTGCTTTTCCAAAAATTTAAATGTTAAAATTATTAAATGTGTAAATGAAGAAATAGTCAGAAATTTGGCATTTGGGTTTCTGCTGTCTAGAATTTTTACATTTATCCAATAGATGTCTGGAGAACATGAGAACACCAGGTATTGCCTTGTCTCGGACAGAGAGGAACATAATTTTAATACTCTTTTATGACATTAGCATAATGTGAAATGGGAAACATTGAACCAAAAGACATGGCTCATTTTATTTAAGTGAAGACTTAGCTCATTTACTCATTACTGTCTGCCAAAATAATTTATAAATTACTAAGCAGCCGCTGACAGGGAATGATACTTTTTTTTAAGCACTTGTTTTGAATTATTGTAAGAAATTTCCATTTTATTCCTTTTCTAAATAAAGCTTCACGCACCTACCCCAAAGCTGAATGCAGCCTTCAAGCTCAAATATTAAAAGCACAAGGGAGAAACTTAGGGCAGAACCGTATTTTTCTGTAATTTGTAATGCATTATTTCACTGTTTCTTGGCTCATCCCTGCATGTTAAAAATAGAAGCGCTGTTCTAAAGCAAGTTGCTTTATAAATTTGACTCAAATACCCACTTGGCACCCTCTTTTCCTGGTGATGATTGTGCAGAATATAGTCCCCTTTGGCCTCTTTTGCAGCTCTGAATGCTCCCTTGCAGGACTAGTGTGACAGCTGCTAAAACAGATGCCAGACTCTGTATGACACCGTATTTTTTTGTGAATAATCCTGAAGTAGTTTGTGTTAAACAAAGCAATTCTGCCTCTGCACAACCAGGCCGTTTCCTCCATGGTTCAGCCCTAAAAGAAAGATATTCATGCGTATGGGTGATATGGTGGGAAGTTCACCTCTTTGCTTTTAATACCCCTGTTTCTAATCTTGCAGCACGTGCTTTCTCTTCCCTGGTAAGCTCATGTCTCTGCTTCTCATTTGTTGGTATTATAAGAACATGTCCCAGTACTTCGCTGGTACTTAGCTGGTTTGCAACTGGTTTTTTGGGAGTATTATATGTCCCAGTATTTCGCTGGTACTTAGATGGTTTGTAACTGGTTTCTTTGGAAGTACAGGTGAAATCACAAACCATTATTTGTCTTATGATCTTCAGCTGGCTCTCTGAAGGTCTCTCTCAAACAGCATTTCCAAATGTATAGGCGCTTCAGAATTGAAGTGGGGTCAATAGGTGTACATGCCACGTGAGAACAATTTCTGCTTACTTTGTTTTATGCTTTTATTTTTTTCCTCAGCGTTCTCAGTAAAGTATTTAAGATACATCCCATTAGCATAAATAGGAGCACGTAGCAGTATATCACTGTTAAGCTTTACTTACTGAGGCTTTTATAACTATAGTACTTAGAGCATCAACAGTTTTATGATACTTTTTTCCAGAATATGAAAGTGACTCTTATTTCCATGTATTGTTATTTAAGCCTAGCTTTGCTCAAAGAAAAGTCGTTCCTACTAACTCACCATTTTCAGCAGCTGTTTGCGGATTAAATATTCCCAGGTTTTTGTCTTCTTAAAACATAAATTGGAACAGTGTTCCTAAGCTTTAATACTTGGCAAAGTCTTAATCAATTATTTATGATTTCTTTCCACTTATTGTAGACGTAAGAACAAAGAATATATCCACAGCAGCAAGAAGGACATATAAGCTTATGTTCATGAGTCTGTTTGGAGAGGTTAACGGATTATTTGACCTTGAATGGCTGGGGTATGTGTGTAGAATTGGAGACCAGCATTCTCTCTGCTTTATAATATAATAAAATTTACAGTACTTCAAGTCACCCTGATTTATTTTCACTGTCCTTCTGTGTTTGTGACCCTTTGGTTCAGAAATAGTGCCCTAAATCCTTATTAAAGTATCCTTTGTATCAAATTGTACTTGAATGCCAGGGGACAAATGACATTGAACATAAAGGAGCTAAAGTGAACAACAGTTTGGGTTTAGACACTTTGCAGAGTTTTTGGCAGTCTGTCTTACTGAGTAACCCTTTAAAGGCATAGTTTTGCATTCTTTCAAAATTACATTCACTACCAAATGAGAAGGATGAAACCCTGAAGTCTACTTAGAGGCTAATGTGGAAGAGCTAGACTGAAGATGTGCTTACTCTTTGTGTTTTAGGGCAGATATCAATGCATAACTAGAGGGGGAGAAAATCATACATCTGTACTGCTACCTTGTTTAGAACTACATGATGAAATTTAAGGAAAGATGGATTTTTCTGCTTCATTTCAGGCCCAATTTCATATGGTCATGGCCTTTTTACTGCCTTGGAGTGCAGGCAAACTAAACTGATGTCTGCTGGCATCATGGGCAGAAACAAGCTTTTATCTGTCCATGGGATGTGCAGGCTGAACGTATCGATAAAAGCCTACTGACCTGTTGAGGCACACTGACTAAAACACAGCTCCTGGGTCAGTGTCAATGCTGAACTCTACCGTGATGCTTGGCTGCAGCTTTTGTCTGAATGACAGCGTTCTTCATAATAAGGCATGGAGCAAACTCTAATACCCAAAAGCAGCTGTACACATCTCTATCTCTAAAATCAGGAATCTCCTTTAGCTCAGGTTTGTGGTGTGGCTGCTGAGACATGTTGTGTTCTCTTTGAGCATCACAGTTTACTCCAAGGAGCTCCATAATGCAGTGTAGCCACTAAGGCCTTTTCTGCATAACCTGCGTGTAAAAATTCTTGGCAATACTCGCATATGTGTTTAGCAATGTGGTGGCCGCTGAGTGCACCTTTTCAATCCTCAGCTCCCTCATTTGTAAAACAGTTTTAATGATATGTATCCACTTCAGAGGCCAAAGTACAAATTCCTAATGCTACATTTATGCAAAGTATTATTAAGATGACCATCTGGCAAAGGACAGATTCTGGCTTGCAGCCCTTTGTTCTTTCAATGAGCCATTCTGTTGCTATTTTTCAATGTCTCTGAGTTCCCAGACAGGTCTGCAAGCCCAGCAAACCTTTTAACACCTCTGAAAGCTGGGGAAGCTAAAGAATTCACAGCAACTCTTGCAGAACACAGGGGAAACGGAGAACAAGACTCCCAAATTCTCTGAAATCGCAGAGATTTTGTTACTGCTATCCCCAATTATTCCCCACAGGAATGGATGACAGTTCATGGATCATTGAGCCTGTTGCCTGCAAACACAGCCAACCATGTAATAGATGTAATAGTCCAGAAGAGGCCAGAGGAAAAGCCAGCCTGTGTGTGCTACACCAGCCACCACAAAATTCCTGTCTGTAAGGTAAAAATCTCCCGGAATTACAGTGCCACATGAAGAGACCGTAACACACATGTCCTGCATCCCCCCAACACTCTGGGCTTTGCCAAAGGGCCACGATGCAGAGGGAAGCAAGTTCTTCCACGCCTACCGCCTCTGAAAGGATAGTGGTCCACAGGCTGACCTTTACTTCTTCCTCCCCTCAAATCTGGTCACAGGTGTTTCAGCTCTAAACATGCAGACTAGTTAGAAAAATCAGGAAAATGAGAGATTTCTCAGCTCTGCCAGGCAACCTGCACTTCCTGCCCCACAAGCCCAGCATCCTGCCTCAGCTGCAGATGCATCTTCAAAGGATGTTTTCCTGCATCCAACGGAGAAGTGGAAAGAGTGCAGTTCTTTCTTCCTTCGTTGCTGCAGTCAAAGCCCTGAGTCAGAGGAAGGCAGGTTTGAAATATGATTTCAAAGCAGCTTGATTATGACTTTGCATTAGTGCCTATCATAGAAGATGAGGCATATTCTCCTACTATAACTCTTCTTTTTTGCAAGTAAAATCTGGGCATAATGGGAGATGAGATGTTCAAGTATCGAGCAGTAGAATAAACTGCAATTAAATAGGGGGTCTAGCCACTGTTCATACAAGAATTACAGGGATGTTTGAGAAGAAGGTGGCTGAGCTGCTGATAAAAATGTAGCTTAATGCTAGAGTCAATTTCTTATCCGCAGCCCTGGTGTGTAACAAATACTACACTTCTCTTAAAAAAAAAAAAATTAGGAGGTGACTTGAGGAGCATAAAGCACTTGCATTAGGATCCAGAACAATAGCTGAAAAAAGCAAGGCAGAGCCTATAAAACACTAAACTAAGCATGATACAATAGATACAAATCACTACAGCTTTCATGAAGAAAAAAAATCTAATCTTTTTAATTTCATAGAATTTAAGCCTGCCATTACAATTGCAGAAAATGTTCTGTCAGCCAGATCTTTATCGAGACTTTTGAAAAGACTTTGCCAAAGTTCTCTAACAGAATTCCATGTCTGGCATTTGTCCTAACAGCAGGCTGTCTAAGGCAGGAGAGTAAGTATTACTGGAGGTATAAGAAACAAGGAATTTTTGTAGAAAGTCCTCATTTTGCTAAGGAGGAAACAACAGAAATGTTCCACATACCTGCATGATACTTCATTGATGTTTTCTATTACCTGAATGACTCTTTCTAGGCTTCTCAGAAACCAACTCTGCCATCTCAGTGCTACTCACCAAGAGAGTGGGCAAATCCAGCTACGGCCCTGTGATCTTGGTATGGTTGTGTCAGCGGTATCTAAAGAAATTAAATACTCGAGGTTGGCCAGCCCAAAATAAAGCGGGGTTATAGACCATGAACGGACTGAGGGAAACAAAGAGGAGCTGTAGATGGCTTATGGTCAGTAGGGAAGTAGGTTAATTACTAGCTTTCTCCAGGGCATTGTGCAAAGGCCGATGATCCGCATACGCATTAATGACCTAAGAATGAAATGATATTTGGTAAGATCTGAGAATAATTAAGTATTAGATTAATCCCAAAGAAATAAGACAGTGAAACTCTGTCTTCTTTTTTAACTTAAGTAAGGTCAACACTAAATGTGAGAAAATTTGAAGTAATATGTTGTGTTAAGATTCTTTTCCTGCATAATTAGTCCATCTTAAATCCATTCCAAACATCATAACCTCTTCTCAAATGAGATCATCTTGGTATACGTTGCTGAGACAATGGAAGGAGCTGTGAGCTTAAAAGACCCTCTTCCTGATTTCAAAGATACAGAAAATCTTGTCTTACCATTGGAGAATTAAAGTTGAAAGGAAACCGGAAAAGCTGTAAAAGGTTGTCATGTGCGAGCAGCTCTCTGTAGAGACAAGCTGGCATAGAAAGCCCAGCAGAACTGGGCCATTTTGTTCCAGAAATGTGAAAAATTAAATATGCACACGATATGGTATTGATACTCTTCTCCTGAAAACCTCACTTCTGAAGGCTTTCCAAATAAATTAATTAATTGAAGGAATGATCTTGAGGCTTTTCCTCAGTCTCTCATTGTCCCAGAAGGAGCAGGAAAAGAATCTCTTGAGTCTATTGCACTCCAGTATGTGTCAAGATGCTCACAAATGCTCTACAGAAGGCTGCTGCCTGGGTCTGAGTGTTTTTACTTTGGGTAAAGCACCAAGACATGAAGACTAAAACCCTGGTAAGATGCTCTCTGAGACAAGGGACGGTAATGAGGTTCATTTGGTTGGGTAAATGCAGCACTTTATTGGAATATTTGTGGTAACGTAAATTCATACAGGCTGGTATGAAATCATGTGTTTTGGAAGAGAAAATTGCACCAGCTCACTCACGTGCATGAGTTCCTCATATTTTTAGCAAACGATGTCCTCATTAGCCACCACAAAACCTTTTGAAGTTTATTTGCAAAGTACTTCAACTTTCAAAGCAAAAGCCAAGAAAACTGACATGTCTGCATGCACGGATTTTGCTCTGAAGAGGGAAGAGTTTTTCAGTGGCTTCTGGTCAAGGCAGGCAGATTAGACAGTCTAATCAATGGGACAGTCCTTGGTGTATGCTCTGTATGCACCAGCTGTGCACTCTAGCAGTTTAAATATTTGTATCATAAAATAAATGAAACAAGAAACCAAAATGTGCATCAGTGAAATGAAAAACCCACGCTACTAACTCCAGAATAAACAATAATTTAATAAAATTTGGTTTAGTTATAATTATTCTCACAGTTTTCTGGTCTGGAACATGTAGCAGAAATGAAATTTCTAAAAAAAAATAAAAATACAAGAAACTCAAAAAAAAAACCCAAAAACCCAAACCAATAAACACCAGCAAGCTAATAAAATTATCTAAACATCTTTAAAATACTTTTTTTTTGCTAGAAGAAAAGTATATAAGAGTATAGTCTGGAAAGAATTTAAGAACTTGGTGAATTAATAGATCTGAATTGTCAAACTAGCTGGTGGTGCCACTAAGATCTGAACACACAGAAATCTACATGATATAGGTGAGTGCAAAAACCAGCAGGCTATCTCGTGCTTTTTCTGTGAATCAAATATGGAATATAGTCCCTGATGTGTTTTTTCCACCCCACAAGCTAGAATAGTTTAACTTCTGCCTTAGAATTGAAGGCAGTAGTTGAAAATGTGAACCTGACATTTTAAATAGTAGAGGCAGCTGCCAAACACATCCCTTTACTGTATTTTCTTGCTTGCAGGTGGAGTGTGTAAGCTCCCCAGTTATAAAAGAACAAAATAGAGGGGCACTAGTTCAAACAATATTTTTATTACTGCTGCCTGAATTTTCAGTCTGACTACGTATTGCCTGGAGGAGGCTGTGGAGTGCAAGGGAGCACTATTGCAGTGATGGCCTTAATCCACTGCCTCTATAGCTGATATATTTCAGTTATAAACTGAAAAATATATGAGTGAAGTTGGTCTTTTGAACCATCAAGCTTACTGACAGCACTAGACATTCGTGTTGATATAAGACTAATCAAATGCATGATGAAGAAGTCACATCATTATAATGGTATTTGAAGGAAAAATCAGGATATTAATAGTGGTTACGAAGTAGGAAGATGTGCTTTAAAAGGTCATAGATTGATTCCCCATTGAGATATAAAGATCCTCAACGTATGCTAATGATCACCAAATTAGAACTTTGGACTCAATTTGGGCTTAGTAATGTCACCTTAGGACCTGGTGGTACAGAAAGTATGAAGAAGAGGGCAAAGGCAAGCTTGCACTCATGAGAAATAATTCAGAAGTAGAAAAATAAGTGTAAAATAGAAGAGTGAGAGGTAATTCTACTTCTGCCCCAGTATATGCAAGTCTAGGTCAAATATTGGTGTAATTGTACTGGTATGGGTAGAACTGCTACAGATGTAATAAATCTTTGCATAGTGAAGGAAATCAGTGAGATTTTTGGCCCATTATTTTGCACATAGATAACCTGTGTCCATTTTTTTCAAATAAAGGCATTTGAGCAAAAATTATTTAAAGGAGATACTGAGCTTCTGTAGTTCCCAATTATGTCAGTTTAAGGCTACTTTACCTCTGAAAGGCACTAGCCATAATAGTGCATTAATTGATTTTTTTTTCTCTGGGGTAGCCACAGTTTGGGTCTGGTTTATGTGGCCTAGAGAAGCCCGTGCTAAGGAGAAAAAGTAAGGGGATGTAGCTGCTTCAAATCCCTGACAAATCTACTCTGTATTACATGTGTACAGCTGAATTCTCTTAATTTTCATGAGTGATTGCATTTTAGAAAAGCATTGCTCGTTTTGGTTCTGTGCCTTCATTGCATGTGATTTTAAGAAAGGTTTCAATAAAATATAGTGATTAAAGAGTACTGCGTTCAGGACAAAGTGTTGGAATTAGCCTGTCCAAATTAATTAATGAATTTTCAGTAAGCCTTTTTAATATACAGAGGAACCTACATATTTTCTGAGTCTGTTCACTCCAAAAGGCACAATATCAAGCACTGAAGAATCCTATCCCCGTTTATGTCAGATGTTGTAATTTAACTGTCAAGAATCCTAGATTGCCGCGATAATTGCTTTCGGTGCTTCTGTTAATGCACAGTCATTCTTGAAAGGTATACAATTACAGCATTTTTTTTGTATCCTTTAAAATGGAGGGCTGGAGGGTTTCTCTCTATAGCTGTGCTGCTATAATTCCTCCTGTATCCAGCACTGGTGAGGCCGCACCTCAAAATATCCTGTTCAGTTTTGGGCCCCTCACTACAAGAAAGACATTGAGGTGCTGGAGTGAGTCCAGAGAAGGGCAACAGAACTGGCAAAGGGTCTGGAGCACAAGTCTCATGAGAAGTGGCTGAGGGAAATGAGTCTGTTTATCCTGGAAAGAAGGAAGCTTAGAGGCGGCTTTATCACCCTCCACAGCTGTAAAGAAGCCTGAGAAGAGGTTCTAGTGAGGTGCAGGTCAGTCTCTTCTCCCAGGCAACAAGGAATGGGGCTAGATGAAATGGCCTCCAGTTGCACAAGGGGAGGTTTAGATTGGATATGAGAAAATTTCTTCACTGAAAGAGTTGTCGAGCATTGGGACAAGCTGCCCAGGGAAGTGGTGGAATCATCATCCCTGGAGGTATTTAAAAGACATGTAGGTGTGGTGCTTGGGCAGATGCTTGAGTGGTGGACTTGGCAGTGCTGGGTTAATGGTTGGACTTGAGGATTTTAGAGGTCTTTTCCAACTAAAGATTTCAAAGAATTATGCTATGTAGAGCCACGTTCTTTATGGGAAAAAGCTGTAAAAGTAATTTTTCAAGATTTCCTTATGTTTAAGACAAACAGTAAAAAATTATTTAGTTTATGCATACTGCAGTGCTCAAGTCAGTACCCTTGCCCACTTCTCAGTTTAAGCTCTGCAAGACTAATTTTTCAGGCTCTTTCCCATTTGTTGGAATCTCAAAGAAGGTAGTAAGTGATTACAATATTAGAAGCCTTTTAAAGGGCAGGATATTAGTTTCACTACCTGTTCTGAATGAATATGACCTAGCATCAAGTATTAACACAAAGTTCCAAAAACATAGAATATTTTACATGTTTGTGTGTATATGCATACATAGTGTGTTATTTTTTGTGCTATATATTTATAAAAAAGCACAACAGGTCTGCTTCCACAACTTCAATTTTCAAATTACTGTTAGGAGAATAAATATTTAAAAGTTTCAAATCTGTCCAGCAGCTACGTAGCTCTGATTTTAGAATTGTAGTCCGTAACTATTATGACAGTTCTGTATCATATTCCCAGATTTCGCTAAGAATATAAGTGGAATGAGTATTGTGATGTATATGTAATGAACAGGATTGTTTTAATTTATAAGCCATTGCCAAAGCCTAAAAAGATATTCAGATACAATCTCTGGATCCAAGCTGTAGCTTATCTTTTCTGAATACATAGGACTTTTTCAGTATGTGCATTAACAATTGATTTTACTGGGAAGAGGCCAACTTTGTTTGCTGCAGCCAAGGAGTAAGGTCCAAGGGTTTGGATGAATGAAATGAAAGCCTGAACAAAGGAAGTCTTATACTGTTCATAGCTAATGAATTTCTCTGGTGCAAATTCAATATTAAGTGCAGATTGCAGCTGCAATGGTTCTTGGGGGAATTCGAGAGGATATTGTATCTTATGGGGAATGCTAATTTAAAAGAATGGCTGGTCAGGATGCATTTAATAACCCTTGGAAACTGTAGTGTACATTAAGAGGCAAGGGAGAAAATAGTGCCTGATATGATACAGATGGAGGGTAGCAGTCTTCATCAGGAAGTATCTGAGGTTGCCATGAGTGGAATGGACACATGCAATTTTGATTTATAATCAGTATCTACTGCAAAGTGATTATTTTCCTTGTCAAAGCTGAATTGGTAGGAGCCTTACTTGCACATAGCTGTTTTAGAAGAACTAGAACAGTCCTCTGCTAGCTCATTAATTTACTGAGTAGAAAATGAGGCTTAAAAATAGTTCAAAATGGAGGAGCAAGGTGGGTAGAAGTCCCCAGTCACTTCTCTGCTATTTTGTTTCATTTAACCAGTAACTGTATTTCTGTGCATAAATTTATCTCTCAAGCATGTTGCATAGGCATTCTGGGAGCGCGTTTGTTCGTACGCATTTGTGTATAAGGTAACTGTATGTGTGAGACAGGGAAGCATTTTTAGCCCCAAAAAGAAATAAGCTTCCTGTTGCTTACTTTGATTCTTTTCCTCTTTTAAAAATGCCAGGTTTTCCTTTGCCATTCTAGATGCTTCGAGATGGGTGTTGTTTTGGGGAAAGAGTGGGAGAGAAAAGAGGGGTTTGGGAGGATGGGCTGGTGTTGACAACTTGCTAATGAAATTTCAGCTTTAAAACTCACTGAGGATTTCTGTGAGGAAATCTGCAAAAAAAAAGAAGTTTCTTTTAGCATGACATTTTAAATATAATATCTTTCACTTATATAGCACCTGCTTTCCCAGGGAGCTAGTATTTTGCAGATCTTAATTTAATTAGCCTCTGAATATACCTACAATGTTACTGAACAGTACCATTCCCACATTGACATGATGAGAGGTGTGCAAGGAGATAAAGCTACTATATTGCACCAGACTTAATGGCTCATCTCACGTTACCTTAAGCACAGGAGAATTCTTAGGAGGAAATACATACTGAGAAGGTATCTGAAATCTCATCTGCTTTTTGTTACCTGCTGGATGCTGAAAATTAGCTGCTGGTTCTTGGTAATCGTCTAAGAACTGTAGAAATAGTAACTGGAGCAACCTACAGTGTTGCACAGTGCAGGGAGTGCATGGGCTGCCTGCAGGTTCTCCCCAGCCTGGGGGATCCCAGCCCCAGTCTCACATCTCCTGGGAGTTACTCAGACAGAAGGCTGAGGTTATAGCCAAGACTGGACCCGTATCAGAGTAGCAGGCATGTAAACTTTGGTACATCCCTTATGGATGGACAAGAGCAAGGAGAAGATATGGAGCTATTCAGCTGGGACAAGTGGGTGGCCATTGCCATAGTTTTGGTGTTCCTAGTGGATGAAACTAGAGATATCACAGGTTGTTTTTTCCTCAGAAGAGTAGTCAAGATTTTCATCAGTCTTCTGCTGAAGGTGCTTAAATTGAGTTGCGTTCGACTCTATGAGCACACCTGCTTTTTGTGGACCTCTGCCTTCTCTTTTGTGTTGAATATGTTAGCCTAACACCACTTAAGTGATTCTGCAAGCTTATGAGAAATATGCAGAATGAGAATTAGGACTGGATTTTCCTCACCGCTGAGGCTAATCTTTAGAGCATTTCCTCCCTCCTGCTTGAAGTGTTTCCCTTTGTCATCACGAGAGAGTTCAAATCAAGCCAGGAAGATAGAGATGGATGAAACCACATAGGTTTGCCTTGGAACAGCAGTTCCAAATGTGAAAAGCTTAACAGGAGCTTAGTCAAATTCCTCAGTTCATTAAAATTAATTTGGAGATCTCAAGAGGATCATCAGTCTTCTTTATGACTTCTGGCACTCCCTGTGTCAAGTTAAGGTCCACCCGTTGCAAATATAGGCCAGATTCCCAGACTGCTGAAATTTGTTTCATCAGCTTCCAGGCCTGCTTGATATACCAGAGTCCCAGAGTGTGAAAAAAACAATGTTGAAAGCCAGCTAAATGAAGGGATTTGGACTGGCTTACTCAGGGCAGGTTTTTTGTTTGTTTGTTTATTTGCTTTTCATTTTGAATAGCAGAGACCAGGTTCACTTCCTTTTAATCTACTCTTCTTTTAGACAAAGTGGCCTAAGCCTCCCCATGGCAGCTTGATGCTGGATGCCAGATTCACTCCTGTGGGCAGTGAGGTGCAGCAGACACATTCAGAGCCAGACAGTGGATTGCAGCATAAGAAAGGTGCCATGGACTCTGTTCAGTCCAAGGAAGTAGCACATGAGCCTGGGGACCGCAGGGGGAACTGCACTCCCCTGCAAGGTGGACTGGCATGAGAAACAGCCTGGAGCTTGTTCTTTGCCTTTGTCTGAACTTCCCAAATTTGCCATTTTGGTGGATTTAGGTGGGAGAGCTTTGATTGACATTGCCTCAGTTCTTTGCCTTCATTTACCTTGAACGGTTTTGTTGAATATCGGTCTGCTTCTGGGAAAAAATGTCAGGACACAAGCCTGCAGAATCCTTCAGAGGGTCCAGTAGATGTATAATGTTATGGTACAGATTGTGAGTGTGCATGCATGGGACATGTTCACACATATATGTGTATGCCTGAATATATAATCCTGAGTCTGCCCCATTTCATCAATCTGTCTCAATATTTAAAGGAAATTAGAGGTCTCAGTCCTGATGGTTTCAGTAAAATCTGGGCCTCTGCCAATGCTTTCTGGGAAGTGGGACGTTTCAGCGTTCTGTGAAGATGTAGCTATAATGTGCTTCTAACTTAAGGTAATCTGGAGCCAAGTTAAATCAGATACACATTAGTGAATGGAATGCACTTTCCAAATAATGAAATTCTAGTTGAACCACTCAGTGCATGATAAGAAAATCAGAGCAGATGCTACTAAAGCAAAGGTGGGAGTGGAGGGCAGAGACTGCCAAGAAGCAGTAAATGTGTTTTGCAGAAAACCCACTGATTCTTTGTCAGTGGCTCTTTCTTTGCATGCCATCTCTCTGCAACTAATTTTCCCCTGGGAAGTTGTAAGGTCACATTGACCTGTATGTTCAAACCATGTGGTCAGGGAGGAAGGAAAAAAAAAAAGATAAAAACACATTTGTGAAAATACTTACATAGTCCGTACAAAAGGAACAGGTTTTCTTCAGTCTTTTTCAAACTTAATTTCAAAAGCAAATTAAAAGAGTCAGTGATGGTCTTTATCTTGACCTAGGGTCTCAGTGCTTCACAAGTGTATCATACCAGTCTGCAGTTTGGTTTAGAACTTGCACAACAATATGGAAGAAAAAATCACAAGTCCTTAGAGACAGCGTTGATCATTACTGTATTTTACAAGGAAAATAAGTAGAGTAATTCTTTTGTAGAGTTCTTTTTGGTCTTTTTTGCTTTCATGTCCATCTTGACAAGGACAAGATGGAAAAACAGATCATTCGAAGAAAACCCTTCATAAATATATCTCAAAACCAGAATGTTTTTATCTTCCTTTCAAGCCATTTTTACCACAAAATAAGAGCTTTAATTCTTCTGTTTAAAAAAAATAAAAATTGTAGTGAATTGAATTATTCAATGCAGCAAGAGATCTTTATTGCCTTTAGGAGCCCGGTGTAAGTTAGTTAATAAGCAGATGGGATTCTCTGGAGCACAGTTTGCCGTATTTGACTGACATGTCAGTTCAAATGCATTTAGTGCATTTAGTGCACACCTGTGTTTTAAATGTCAGTAAAAGGTAGGGGGTTTCTAATTATGAAAAGAAACAAAGTATTCCCTGGGGAAATATGGCAAGGCAAACCTGTGTCCTCGGAGCCACCAAGGTCTTTCCAATAAATGAAATTGTCCTGCCATGGCAGGGGGACTCCATCCAAGTGCTGGTTGATGTGGTTCCACCTTCCTCCTCCCTTTGCCCATGGCTTGTTGTTCTCTTGCCTCTCCCTGTGGTTCTAGTGCTCTGTGATTGTCATGGAGCCATTTCACCATGCTAAGATGACAGAAAAAAGCACCAAAATGAAATTAGAAAAACAGGGATAGTTCTTGACCTGCATGACTTGTTGAAATAGCTTAGCGCAGATACAGGCATGTTCAGGAGCTGGCATGAAGGAGGGAGTCAGTTTGCACAGCCAGGATTCGTGGATGGTGGGCATCAACAGACAGATCAATGCACGTGTCCCTATAGCCATGGGTTTAATTGCTTTTTTGAAATGGCCTTCAAAGCACAGGGTCACGTTTGTTGTGCATCTCTGTGGGTGCAAACGGGAGGCACAAGTAAATGTGAGCGCAGAAACGGAGGACAGAAGCAGGAAACCTTTCAGATCATTATAATTGTCTTCTTACATGAAGAGATGCTTTGAGAAAGCAAAGAAATGCTGCCAGAAGCAAACATGTCAAAGCCTCTAGAAAAACAATGGAATCGAGCACGCTTGGAACTGAGACAATCGTCTTAAAAAGGTGCTATCACTTCCTTCGAGTGGTTTTTTTCAAAGACCAGTTCTCAAACTTAATTAGTATTCCTAAGCCATAAAAGACCTTCTCTGACATGAAAAATGGTAAAAGACATGTAGAAAGCAAATGTGTTACCTTAGCTACCTGTTTGGGGTGACATTTTAAATACAGAAAATAAAGTTGACAGAATTATAGTGACCTTTCAGCCTGAACAAATAAAATAACATCTGCCAAAACTAAATGGCTGCCTCCAGCTGTAGGAAATGATATGCATCTTTGAACACTAATACACGGGCCTTTGGAAGAGTTAGCTTTAGTAATGCTTACTAGGCCTTAGAAATCTATTTTGCTGCAGAGCATGGAAGGCTTAAAATCCTGGGAATATGGTCCAAGAGCCGAGGGACCCACAGGGACCAGCAGTGTGTGTGGGTGTGGCAAAGCCATCTGCATAGTCTTTCACCCTCTTAACCCATCACAGGTCCCTTGTTTTCTTCAGGGCATCCAGAAGGAGCTCTTTGCTGTATCCCTGTATCTCTTTCCCTTACGCTCCCTGTATGTGCACATTTCTCTGTGTAGAAGCAGTCTTATGAGTTACACTACCTTTTTTTGAATTTCTTCTGGAATCCAAGGGCATATGTGTGGCCTGGAAGCCAGCAGCAATCAGGCAGATTGCTGTTAGAAAGGAAACTGGTAGGTCTAAAAAGGGAAAGCTTCTCTTTAAATTAATCTGCATAGGAAAAAAAAAAAAGTAACTGCAAAAATTACTTTTTCCTGCTTCCCCAAGCTCTTTTAGCTTCTCGTCTCATCTATACCAGCAGATAAAGCAAGTTCTTAATTGTGCTTTTGAAAAGCTGAGAAGAGCAGTTTGTAGTTTTTATTGCCTCCTTTATCAGGCACATTTACATCCCTCTCCACCTTCACCTCAAATACTCCTTAAATTCAGAGTGATCACAAATGGGGAAAAGCCAGTTCTGCACTTGGGTGACTGGGATACACAGAGGAAGGAAATGTCAGGGAGGCAGTGGTATTTTACCTAGCTAACTTAGAAGGCAAGCAGGCCCATGAATTGCAACTGTAATTAGCCAAAAATACTGAAATTCTTAATGGTTTCCAGAGGTTAAAGGAAGTTCATGCAATTTGCTGTCTGTATTAATATGAATGGTTTTCAATTTAAGCAAATAATGCTAAACAGCCTTATAATTATTATTATTATTAACAGTATTATGATTAGTGTTATGTATAACTTTGGTTGCACTTAGGATTCTGAGAGAATTTTTATTCATTTTGCAAAGATCTAGGAAGACATGTATCATATTTTCCTTGAAAAAGTCATAAAGTAAAGTCTAGGCAGAGAATCAGACTTGGAGCATGTGGCGTTTTGGAGATGGGGTGTCAGTCTAAATAAGGAATTTCATCACTGGCATCTGTCATATGTCTGAGGGATTTTCAGTGGCAGGCATGGATAGTTAAAAGATCTATCTGCTTCCTAAACACATTTTTTTAATATTTTATTTACTTATAAGCTTTCATTTTCACCAATGCTGTTCTTACAGATCTGACCATAAGTCCTGCCCTATCAATCTCTTCTTAGTTTTTGTATTAACCTTCCATGGTGAAATGACTGGCCCAGTAGGTGAGGGGAGAACAGTGAATATTTTCTACCTAGACTTGAGAGGGGTTTTTGACCCTGTCTCCATAAGGTCCTTGTAGAGAAGCTGGTGAAGTGTGGCCTGAAGAAGCAGCTGCTGAGGTGGATTGTAAACTAACTGAACAGCTGATCTCAAAGGGCTGGGACAGTGGCCTGAAATCTGTTTGGAGACCAGTAACTAGCAGTGAACCGCTGGGGTCAATGCCAGCTCTGCTCCTGTTGAGCATCTTGAGAAGGGTTACATGATCTGGATGATGGGGCACAGCGTGTCCTCAGCCAGCTTGCTGATGTCACAAACCCGGGAGGAATGGCTGGCACACTGGAGGGTCCTCTACAGGCTGCAGAAACAGAACATCCTGCAATTCAAAAAGGAGAGTGCAAAGTCCTGCACCTGGGGAGGAACAGCCCTGTGCACCAGTACATACTGGGGAATATACTCTGCTGAGTACACACTCTGCTGGAAGGCAGCTCATCGTAAAAGGACCTGTGGGTCCTGGTGGGCACCAAGCTGAGCATCAGCCAGCGGTGTGTCCTTGCTGCAAAGAAGGCTAATGGTGTCCTGGGCTGCCTTAGACAAAGGGCTGCCTGCAGGTCGAGGGAGGTGATCCTACTCCTCTGCTCGGCACCGCTGAGGACATGTCCTGTTCTGGTCTCCCCAGGATCAGAGAGATGCAGAGTACTGGAGAGAGTCTGACACAGAGCCACAAACATACCTGGGACAGGAGCACCCCTCTTCTGAGGGAAGGCTGAGAACGGGGACTGTTTAGCACAGAGACAGCTCAGGGATGATCTTACACACCTGGAAGGAGGGTCAAAGAGGACACAGTCAGGCTCTTTTCAGTGGTGGCCAGTGACTGCACTAGAGTCAAAGGGAAAAAAACTCAGGAGGTTCCCTCTGAACATCAAGAAACACTTTGTGGGGGTGACGGAGCACTTGAACAAGTTGCTCTGGAATGTTGGGGAGTGTCCATTCTTGGAGATGTCCAAAAGCTGTCTGGACAAGCTCCTAGTAACCTGCTCTAGGTGATGGATCTCCTTGATCAGCTGACCTCCAGAGGCCCCTTCCAACCTCAGCCATTTTGTGATTAAGATTGCAGTGGAAGGGTAAAGCAGACCACACTAAGTTTGCCAGTTTCAGTGGGTGTACTGTGGACAAAGTAGGGTTTGGATATCCTTCATAGCCCTTTTAACCTTCACTGAGTTTAGGAGAGTTAGAAGTGGGGGATGTTTTCTGCCCAGGTGCAAAGGGATAGTGCCAGACTCTTTGCGAAGAGCAAGTGTTCCCTCCAGAAGTCCCAAAAGAGCCTTCCAGCTCTGGCATTTCCCTGCTCACCCCAGTGAGGAGCAGATGGCCCCATTGCTCCTGGCAAGTCCCTGTCCAGTTTTACTGCCTTGAAAGCATTCCTGTCCTACACCAGGCTCTTAATTTCAGCAATTTTCAGTGTGACCGTGAATTCAGGCATGGTACTGAAAGTGCTGGTCTTGTTTACACATATACGTATGTCAATTTGGGACTTGGAGCACACAGATTTTATGTTTGTTTAGTTGTATTTGTAGTATTTCAACAGTATGGTCTCCCAAGTTTTACAAGTCTTCTATCAGATGTTATATCCTTCTCTGCTGGAATAAGATGCCTAAACTGCAGGGGAATTACAGATTATACATATGCATATGTATGCAAATATGGTTGTGTTTTGTGCTGCAAAACTGATCTTACATCCAGCTAAAAATAGTGTTTAAAAAATGTTCATAGAGCAAGCCTTAGCTGAACCTTTTCAAACCTTTCTTCCGTTCCTGCCACAGCAAAAAAAAATCCTTCTTAATTCTTGTTTCATGCCTATGTTATCTCTGCCTTCTTTCCTGAATAAATTTTTAAACAAAATGGCTGTTGAATTCAGCCTCAGCCTCAGCGTATATAAATTCATGCCCTTTGATACAAGCCATTCCTTGAAGCATTTTTCTTGAAGGCATTTTACTACCCTTCAGTGCTCCTTGGACTTTGTGCTATTTTTTCAGATGGAGCTAATATTGGAATATAGAACTCCAGTTAGACCGAAAACTGTAGATCTCTAATGACCAGTTTGCTTTCAAGTCCTAAATGTAATTGCTGTCTTGCCAGCTCATGTTATTTTCTCCTTTGGCTCGTATGCTGCCAGCATGTCACCTCTCATATTCCTCCCTCTTTTTCTATAATATATTGATAAGGGGCAAACTGGGAGGTCCGTCAGTTGGCAAAATTCCCTCTGGATTCCTCAGAGTGTTTTTCTCACTGACGCCCTTTGGATTTGGCCTATGGGAATTGATGAAAGTCTGACATGAAAATGCTGTCATTTGCCCTAGACCTTTTTCCCCAGGAAAAACCCAAGCCAGAAATTTTATTCCTAAGTTTTCTGAATACTAGATTTGCAAAGCACGCAGATATAGTACGTGGTGAGGTATTCAGCTTGGTATTCAAGACCATTTCTTTGTGAGATGCTTTTCAGCCCTACTAATGCTATTTGCTGGCAAATTTGTTTTTGAATTGATTCTAATATAAAATTCTTCAAGCAGGCAACATTTAAAGAACATTCTCCATTAGTCCAGACCACTTACAAGCACCAAGAGGAAGTTAGCCTGAATTCCTGTTAAATAACACTGCCAGCCATTTGAATATCACATAAAGATCACACGAGCACTACCTGTCTATATCTTAATGAGTGACTAATCCCACGTTATTTCCTGAGTGTTTATAGATTGCTCCATCCAAACAATGACCATTCAATTTATTAGGAGTTTTTTATTGGAGGATTAGCTAATGGCTTCTCCTGAATACGTCCAAAGAAAATGCTGAAGCATAGACTGCTATATAAATAGGATGAATAAAAAGTTATTTACAGCGGAGATATTTCCAAACAGAATTCTCAGTTGTGTGTTTTCTCTGAGCCAGAAAGAGCAGGCAGGTCCTATAAAAGCTCTTATAAGCAATTTGGAAGGATTTTTGGAGGAAAGAAGGGGCAGGTTGGCAATAGTTCAGTTTTACTGGTTAGTGGAGGCAGCTATCTCCTGCTGTTTCACAGTGTGAGATTACATGCTCGGCCCCCAGAGTGACACAACCCAGATTCGTCCTGGCACACACCGGTGGTCATGAAAGAAAGATGTTTATGTGGAAGGAAACACATTACATTTTGTCTGTGGGGATAAAATATAGCATCTACCCCAGCCATTCTGATTCTCTAGTGTTTGTACTACTGTTGCTTCTCTTGACTTCTGCAAAAGATACTGCAGGCATTTCCTCTGCTTTAAAAATGCAATTTTTTCCTTTCCTGGATCAAAGAAATCACAATTGCCTGCTCTTGTTCTGTGAAAGTTGTCACTGGAAAGCTGCATAATCAGCAGGCAGATTTATCTGCTTAATTTATCAAAGGCATCAGGGAAAGCAACAAACACCATGGGTTCTTGTGAATACTCATGCAAAGGTATTCCCTCTTCCAGATGGTGAGCTTGACCATAAAGTTGAGAACTTGCCACTGAAGAGTTCCCTTACAAAGCAGTCATGGCCTGGTGCAGGAATGCTCAAGGGTATTTACCTCACCAGCTGCTCTGCTGCTCCGCCTCTGTGTTGAACCCTCCCTTGTGAGCTGCTCAGATCGATAAATAGCCCATGTCTCCATGGACGTGGGCTGAGAGATGGATGCTGGGAGAAACTCAGCTCTCCCAGAGGGGCCTGAGCATCTCCCTGTGTGCGGTGTGAATAACAAACACTGGTACCCAGGGGAGCAGCCTGTCTCCAGACTGCAAGGTCTCCAGCCATGGAACACTGGTTTTCAGAGTGTGCCATGGAACACTTTGCTCCTGTGAAAGCAGCGGTAAGATAGGCAAAGGTTCTTAATGCCTTATCCTGGTCTTACCCTTATGTGGTGATGGGATGCTGCCTGGATGCTTCTCCAGAGATCTGGGAAATACACCTGGTACCCCAGGCTGGGAAGCCAGAAACACTGTTCTCCAGCTCTGCTCACTCCTAACTCTGCAAGCAGTCCTTTCTTCAAGTGCAGTCAAATAGGTGATTGGGAGACAGGTGCATCTTCCTTGCCAGTCTCACCTGGCTGGTCTCAGGACCATTTCCAAGGGCTAGCATCATAAGTCTGTCAGAGCTGGGAGGGAACAGGGAAACAATTCAATTCCTGCTGCAGCCCCAGGGGCTGGTGAAGTGAGGATGCCTATGATAATGATTATATTCCTGTGACAGCTGCATGGTACAGATCCTTGGCCATGACTAATTGCCTTTCCAGGGAATGCCTGGAGCTCCTTGGGGTATTCTGCACTTTTCTGGTCCCTGATTCTTCTTGATATCTCCAGACTGAGACAGAGGCAAGCCAGGATTCACTTCTCAGGGTGCTTTAGGATGACTAACAGGCAGACAGGCTTAGAAGCAAATGAGAAATATGACATGGGGAGGAAGGGGGGAGAAGAGAAGAGAGAAAATCGTCGTAAACCACTATTGGTTGGGAATCTCAGCTCTTCTTCACAGGACAGAAATAGCCTTCCATTTGGCCACCCTCAAAGCCATGTAAGGCTGCAGGGAGGAAACCAAAAGGAGACAGTCGCAGAGCAGACCGTGAATCAGGATTTTAACCGATCTCTTTAGAGAGCCCTGGCATTTACCAACAGAGCCATGTTTTCCTAACAGTTTCAGTGGAGTATTGCTTCAGAAAGCCCATGAGGACGCTTTCAACAAAGCAGGAAAGTCCTCAGTTTCTCAGAGACACGGAGCAGGGCAGATATCTAATCTCTCGGGAAGCTGCTTGCCCTTAGGGGTCTGATCTCACACGGGCATCACTTCCAGGGCTGCAGCCTTGACAATACATAAGAAACTCCAGTGTTTCCCACAAGTGGAAACCGAGGGAGCCTCTGAGAACCTCTGAGGCCCAAAGTGATTTCATCAGCTTTCGATGAAGCAGTGCCAGTAGTTAAAGAGCATGCAGGTGTGCAATGCCATACAGGAAACGACAGTGCAGTAGAACTTTTTAGTTGTGCTGCCGAACGTGCCTAAAGGGCCTTGTCCCCTGATTGAAACAGGAAAGGCAGCTGATATGTAGCACCAGTGGCAATGCCTGGTGAAGAAACTCTGAAAAACAGACCTATAGACATCTGCAGCATGCTGTGATTTTTTTTTAAAATTATTTTATTTCTGCATTCTTCTTTTCAATTCTAGCCCATAGTTGATAGTGCAAAAAAATGCACCGATGTTCATTCCTGAGAAGTATCCGGGCAGCATCTAGAGGAGCTATGGCCAGTGGCTGTGTCATACGTCCTGACAAGGTTATGCCATCCCTGTCACTGGCAGCAGCACCATCAGCTGCCTGTCTGATGGGTCCATGGCCACCAAGCTCCATCTGCCCTCTGCCCTTGGTCCCCAGCACTGTAAAAGGGAAAGCTGACCCAGGGATGAGCACCACAGGCATGGCAGGGGCAGCCTGGCAGCACAGGACTTCACAGGCTGATTGGGATGCAACAGAGCCTCCAGGCTGACAGGGAGCCCTGGGAGGCAAGTGCATACTGGGAATATCCCAGTTTTCAGAGGAGAAACATGGAGACAATTAAAGTAAACAGCAAACGTGCAGGGGTACCTCTGTCTGATCTGGCAGCATGTGACAGGCGTGCTGTGGGGATATCACCCCACTGTGTGCAGAGGGAGAGGGTGCGCTGCCTGTGCCACCTGAATCCCCAGAGTACAGAGAAAGGGAAGGGACAGTAAACGGCTGTAAAGCTAGAGGGGTGCTGGCAGGGGACAGCCCAGCATCCATGCCATTCAGTGCAAGCTTCCAGGCTGCACCTCATTCCAATGAAAGGAGATTTGTTTCCTGGAGAAGGCCTTTGCCTCACGCAGGGCTGAATCCCCCCGTGGGCTGAGCAGTGGGGCTGAGCAGCTGTACCCCAGGGGTGAGGGCAGTCAGCAGGGCAGCAGGCTACAGGAGGGATTTCTTTAGACCCCCCTGCCTTCTCCTCGTTAAACCTGGATCTAGCCCAATCGAGTCCTGCCATCTCCCTCCACCGCTGGTTCACAAACTGGAGGTCTGCAGTTTGCACACGTCAGGAGAGGAAGGAAAATGCTGGGTATGACTGGTTACAGTTGGGGAATTCACAAAGTAGCTAAATTCAGATGGCCATAAAAATTTAGATGACCATAAAACGCTGCTGTAATACGACTCATAGCCATTTGAGAAGGATCACCCCGTCATAGAAGATGCCGGGGAATGCTTTATAGGTCGTAATGAAACAGATGTAATCATTTTGTTTATGCTCATAAAGTGCCTTGCTTTATGTTATAGGAAGTAAAGCAGTTATTTTTCTGATATCTTAAATACTGCAAAGTAAAATTAAATACGAGGAGTTGGGTTTTGGTTTTTATCTTTGTAGGGTATGCATATTCTGGAAATAAGCCTTTTAATGTCTCTGATGATGAAATATTCCCCAGTGGGATCTGTCCTCACATGGATCTCATCTCAGTGACACAGATGAGGATGCTGCACTCATAATTTAAAGTAAATTAAGTCCAGACTTTTGACTGCTGGTAAATTGCCAGAACCGTGCTTCGTTGGACAAGTTTTGGTCACTGCTGTGCTCCAGAATGCATTTCAGTTTCCTTTTGCCCATTAAACCTTAATGGTCCCATCAAAAATAATTTGATTGGAAAATTAAAAGTTGGCTGGTTTTTCCTTCCTAGAATAAGGAATTAAACCTGAAGGGATTTGTTTGTTTCTTCAGAACAAAAAGAATAAGCATTAACATGTACTGCTAAGGCAGTAGGTATTCCTGCTAAAGAAACTTTTTTTTTAAGTATTCAGGCACACCTATTAAGAAAACACATAAGAAGTAAAATAGAACAATCTGTTGCTATTTAACATGGCAAATACTGTTGAGATACAAACACGATTAAGTTTTCTCCGGTAACCAAGCAACAGAAGAAAATACCACTTATCGGAATTGCTGTTTATTCTACTGATTTTTAGCTCTGCAGTAGTGATTTTCATCCTCTACACCTCAAACACAGAAAGAACAACTGTTTATGGTATGGCTAAATTATTTAATGCAGTGTTTGATGTAGGGGCAAATTAGGCATCAGAATAAATGTCCAGGACTGCTCCAACTACCCATTAATGACTTTTGATCTTCTCAAAAGAGCTTCACCAGATTATGCAACATAAGCAAGCGTCCTCTACAGACTTGGGCAATTGCAATAAAATGGACTACATGAGGCATGAAATCAGAATAATTTCATTTTTCCAAAGAATGCAAATGGTGTCTTATTCATGTGTATCATCCTAAGGACTTTTTAGATAAAGCACATGGTAGCAATGTAGTCTTTGACACTTCTAAACTAAAGACTTTTTTCTAGAGCCATGTATATTATCGTCAGATGGATAATTTCATTATGGTGAAAATCTGTAGCAAGTGCTGGGAGCCATAGTCAGGCTGGACTCGCATATGGCTCTGCACTCGCATATGCACATTCTTGTTGTGCACGCTGTCTAAATGAACAGCAGATGAACAAAACTTCTCCAAAGCTCAAAAAGCTGAATTTGTAGCTAAAGGTTTGCAAAAGCTGTGGGACTGGAAGAAAGGAGGTAAAAGCAGATAGCAAACTTGGGGGTGGGAATCCCAGAGGAGCTCAGAAGACTGAAAGACATTGACTGACCCAAACTGTGTGCAGCAAGAACAGTTGAGTGCCACATGCCTGGGAACAACATGTCCACCAAAAATAAGGGTTTGGTTTCTCTGTGCTACTTATTATAAACCTCAGATATCTGTATGAAAAAGAATGGTGTCTGTGAAGCATAATGGAGCAGCTTCTGAAATAATGTCTTAGAAGCAATGGGTGTAAACAACACCCAGATACTCTGAGGTAAACTGGGGTAAAACTCAAGCTATGTTAAATCACTGCCAAAAGCATCTTCGGTTTCAATGATAACAGGACATTCACCAAAGGTCTTTTATAAAAGAGTAGATGAATTGTAGGCAGGTTGGAAACCTTTAGCACAGATGCCAGTGGCACCTGAACGTTCTTCCAGAATAACTGACTCTGAGGAATTGCCTCCTGTTTGGAAGGTATTCTGGGGGCCTCCTTGCCTGCCTTGTACTGGAGCAAGACCTGGGGAGAAGTTCCTAAGAATAAGGGAGAAATGAGTTAGAATTTTCTTCACACAAGAAAAAGGCATGTCCTCCCAATCATGGGCTTCCGAAATATCAGCTAGATTTGAGTGTGCTGACTGAAAGTGATACCTTACTCCTGCAGAAAGGTTTTAGGTTGGTCAGCTGCCAACTCCTGAGGAATGAGCTCTCTAAGATTATTTACACTCATCCTGGTTAATCAAGCAGTGGATCTACAGCACTTTAAACATGGAAAGCACTCCTATAAATATTTGGTATTATCATATAATTACACTACCTCATCTCAATTAAATGCACAAGTGGGCATGCTTTAATCATGTGAGTGAATTGTTACCAGAATTATTTCAAATGTAGGTATCACAGTCTGTGCTGACCATTCTCAAGATAGGTGTGTGAACCTGGAGCAAAAGGAGGGCTCTTGATTTTGGAAATATTGGAGAGCCACTGTCTTATCAGAATGAATGTCCCTTTCCCTAGAACCAAAATACATTTTTTTCCAAATGTAGGTAATTTTTTATTTCTATTTGTCTTGCATCTTGGACACCTGTTGTGGACGGCATAAGGAGTGGCCTGGTGTTCTGTTTGGTTTTTTTTATTTACTGCCTTCCCTCATCAATATAATGGAAAAAGAAAGTCACTTGTGGTCGTGTCTCAGATTCACATCCTTCAGGGTTGTGCTTTATCAATGGTCTGTATACTGCGCTGTGTATAAATAAATTAAATAAATTAAAACAATTAAATGCTGAAAAATTCTCTACTTCCTCCAAAGGTTAAGACATTAAGACTCAAATAAAAATACGTATGTTGCCATCTGATTATCAGTGATATAGTGCTTCTCACTCCGTTGTATCAATTCTGAATATAAGCTTTTTAAAATCAGCATTGGCAACCCAAGCAGTGGTCTGTCTCCATTAAAAAAAAGAGAGAGAGAGAGAGTAAAAGAGTAATTTTTAAATAATAAGGTTTTGATATTTCTTTTCATAGTACATTTCATAGAATCACAGACTGAAAGAATGGTTTGGGTTGGAAGGGACCTTAAAGATCATCCGGTTCCAATTCCCTGCCATGGGCAGGGACAGCTTCCACTAGACCAGGTTGCTAAAATCCCCCACCCAGTCTGGCCTTGAATGCTTTCAGGGATGGGGCATCCACAACTTCTCTGGGCAACCTCTTCCAGTGTCTCACCACCCTTATAATGAATAATTTCTTCCTGATATCTAATTTAAACCTACCCTCTTTCATTTTGAAATCATAACCACTTGTCCTACATGCCTTTGTAAGAAGTCCCTCTCCAACTTTCTGATACTCCAGCTTCAGGTACTGGAAGGCCACAATAAGGTCTCCCTGGAGCCTTCTCTTCCCCAGGCTGAACAACCTCAACTCTGTCCACCTGACTTCAGGAGAGAGTTTTCATAGTCTTCTAACTGCAAAATCTCTAAGAAAGTCACTTAGATCTACGTTTTTCTCCACAGACAAGAGAGATGTGAAATTGTAGGGTCTTTTTGTGGAGTGGGTGAAATGGTGGGGTTTTATTTGGTTTTACTCTTCGAGTGAAATAAGAAACTTTAATGGACTGTCTTGATTTATTTGACATAGTTACTTTTCTAGATGGCAGTATTGTTACCACACTTTCCATTCCTGCTTCTTTTCCCTTTTTGGTCAGGTGCTCTAACTCTCAATTCTTTACTCCTTTTCATCTCTTTTCTTATCCATTAATTGCTCTTTGGGAACGTGGACAGGCAGTTTTTGTACATTTATAAAGCACCAGCAGAAGACTGTAGTTGACTAAATGCAATCACAACCAAAATTATAACATTCATATCTGCTCTTTCAGGTTCATTGACATCAATTTACCCCACAATAAATCTAAGCCATTTTCCAATGCAGAACTCTTTACTACTTTTTCCTATATCTTTCTGGAATGACTGTGTATAAGACTCACAGCCTGGACTCACATAAAAATGTGAATTTCCACCAAAACAATACCAGAACACCAAAATATAAAAACCCTTTAGATCAGGAACTACCTCTGACTGTGTCTGCATGGCATTTGCTGACAATAGGCCTCCGGTGAGGGTGTCTAAAGTGGAATTACATAATGCATATATATATAAAATGGAATGTGTCATTACTGCAGTGTTAAGCTATATTTGGAAGCCACTACAACAAAGCACTTTCTCCCATTTTTTTCCTTCTATTTCACTCTCAGAAAAAAGTGTCTTTGATATATGAATCATTTTATGAGACCATCTTTTTATTTTAATAACTGCTAATTTGCACACCTAGCATCAATTGCTGGTGCAGTTAATTGTGGATGAAAATCAGAATGTTTAGCTGTCTAATCACCTGATTGTGCCTATAAATCAGTGACAGTAATTATGTGTGTAAATGCTCGTTTCAGCCTGCAATTAATTTGGCCAAAATTGAAAGGACAGAAAAAAAATACCACCCTAGGCTGAAATTTGGTCCCCAGTGTGTAAAAACAGAAAGTATCTTCCTCCTCTACATCTTGTGTTTAAATTGCAGAGAGCTAAATAGACAAAGAGCAATGATTCCCCAGGCCCCAATAACTCACTGCCAGTGTTTCACAATAAAGTGCAAAGGGAGAGGAAATATTTCCATACGGGTTCATTAATCACAACATATTTGCCATGCACAACCACTCTGCAGAACAGGTAAAGAACCCTAGGGGTCCTCACCTGCCACAGTATGTCATTTTTTTAATAGGAAAAGTATTTTCTGTGCAAATGCTGTAGAGCTGAAGTTGCAGATGGCTCCACTGGCAGAGCTAGAGCCTCCTGGCACAACCTTCAGCAGCCACAGCTCCTGTAGGAATTTATAGCAAGGGTTAGTGATATCTTAAAAGAAGGATGCTGAAGATGCTGTCTGCCCCCACTATGTGCAATATTCCAAGGTGTGCCCCTTGGGAGGACATGTTAGGCAGGACAAACAAACCCCGCCCAAACAATAAACTGAAGGAGGAAACACAAGCCTTACCTGTCCCTGCTGTGCTGCAGGACTTTAATGAGAGGTCCAGGAACAATTAAATGGATCGTGACTGAGAACCTGTGGGTCCAATGGACCCCATTAACAGGACTGTGCAGCAAAAGATGCCTTTCCAGCTCAGTGGCTTTCAGTTCTGGGCAGCAGGCCATTTCGCTTTACCTAACCCCGAGGACACCAGAGAGCCCCAGTTATCCCATCACACTCTGACCCATCTAGACCTGCTCAGTGTTTTGCATGAGAGTTACAGTTGGCGTCTTGTTTACTGTACCTCTGTGGTCTCAGTCTCTGAGCGGTTCATTGCTGCTTCACTCCCACATGGGACTTTGATAAAATTCAAAGCCACCTGGTGTGATTTTAATTTAAATGTGAGTTTAATGTGTTTTCCTTTTATATTGCTATGATGTGCATTGTCAAGAGAAATGCTGCAGGCTCAGATCTGTCCTCTCAGCTGTTTCTCTGTGCTACTCCCTGGTTTTGTCTGGTGAATATTCCTGAATAAAAACTGCTGCTCTGCAGTAGTATGTGCATTGGGTAGGGTTTGTTGGGTCATTCTTCAAGGGGGCAACCAAGGTTTGGGCTCTTTGCAAGTCAGAGGCCAAAAGTCTTCTCATCAGCATAAGACACCTCCAGAGTTACAGCTGAACAGAGGAGAGATTAAAGGCTGCATGCAACCTCTGTAAAAAGAGATTTCCCAATTCACCACGCTCCACCAGTTATGAAAAGGGTTTTAAGACAACAGCTTGTGGAAAGAAGAAATACTGAAATACTTTTTCTTAACTAATTAAAACAATTCATATTGAAAGTGGTTAAAATTTACTAAACTTCTTCTAATTATAAAACAGGATCTCACTTCAAAAAATTGCTGTGAAAACATATTAAAAATATCATGAGAAAATGCTGTCAGGAACAGGATATGAAAGATACCTCAAGGAAAGAAAAACAAAAATCTACAACAGTTAGTAGCCCACTAGGGCATTCCAGTAGGACACAAGGCACCCTGATGCAAGACAATACCTTAATCTTAAGAATTTTTCATTAAGTGAGACTGGGGGGTTTTTTTCAGCCAGCCTTAATTAGTTTGGAACTAAAATTGTAGGAACAATGTGGGAGCTTTTCTGACACAGAGTAACTGAGATCAGAATAACAGAGCAGATCAAAGGCCACCCAGAATGATCACTGAGCTACGACTCAGGTGTGTCACAGGACGCTGCTGCAAGCTCTGCAAGATGTCACCACAGGCATCACAGCATCTGGGTCCTGGCCTTCAGAAGACATCCCTTGCTTCCTAAAACCACTCATTACTCCTGCACCCTCCGAAATCTACTTAATGGGCTGGTTGCCGGGTGTTTTTCCTGCTGATTGCACAGGCCACGAGAGCTGAAGTGCTTTGACTGTTGCTCCCTTTATCTGCTGGTTACTACTGGCAGCAGCAGCAGCAGCCTGGTGGGTTCCTGGCTCCTGCTGCTTGTTACTGCTACTTCTGCATGGGAGCTACCGTAGTGAGTCATTTCTGATCTCCAAGGGAACCCACAGCCAGATCTCCACGCCTCCTAAAATAGGAACTCACAGCTACAGCTCCTCTCCAACTAAAATAATCAAATGATGAGGAAAAAAGCACTACATATCTGGCAGTATCTGAAATATGGTACTCAGTGCATTGTATGGGTGGAAAAACATGACAATAGGCTCAGCCATAGCAGAGCTCCAGGCTAAGACCACACCAGACTTGCAGTGCAGGTGGTCCTCCAAGTCCTAATAGAGCCACGAAGAAGGAGATTAGTTCTTTGCAGGTTCTCATTTAAGAGCCAGCTTTGTTCCCCTCATTATTTGAAAAACCTCTGAGGAAGGCCATATAATCAATGTATCACCCTTGTATTTCAAATTAGAAAACTGGGTCCTTGAAAGAAATACTATTTAACAAATAAGACAGTGCTCAGCTTTTTAAATGGCCTTACAAAGGACAGTCTTGTCTTCAGTTTAGTTTACTCTTATCAGATCAACTATTATAAATTGAAATACAACAATCTTTTTTTAAATAAATGTTCATTATTTTGGAGTACGTTCAACAAAATGTTATTTGCAAGCAGAAGCATAACTCGTGAAATATCATTCTGTGCTTCTGTAACCACTCTCTTTCGTTTCCAGGTATTTTCACACCATGTACTTGGGTATCCGGAGTCGACAGAGTGGAGAGAATGACAGATGGCGGTTTTATTGGAAAATGGTGTATGAGTATGCAGATGTGAGTATGCTGCATTTGCTAGCCACCTTTCTGGAAAGTGCACCACAGCTGGTCCTGCAACTCTGTATTGTTGTACAGACTCGTACACTCCAGGCTCTCCAAGGTAGGGGTTCATTTAATCTACTTATTTTTTATAATTTTTGAAAGAGGTAATTTCCACACATACATGTTTATCCTTCTTTCAAACTGCCACGTGCCTTGTAGTCCTGGCATAAGCGCAGATCTTGCCTGCTAGCTGCTGTTTAGCTGTTAACAATAACTCTGTCAAGAAAGCCTGTGTTATTAGAGGGTTTTTTTAGCCTTTCTTAATGGCCCTGTGTTGTGGGTAGGCTTTATAATGTTTTGCTTTCTGCATGTCCTTGTAATAGAAGAGCTCTTCTGATTATCCACTGGGCCAATGTGAAAATTGCATCAATCAAACTATTGCTCTTCTCCCTATGCTTTTTTCTGTGAATGTTCAAAACCCTGCAAACTGCAGTAATGAGGTTCATATGGCATTATGCAAAACAGGACACGGCACAGGAGATAGCAGCAATTCTGTGGAGAAAATGCCAATGTTTATGCCCATCAGCTCTTGGCCGTGGTTATCTGAAATAATACAAATCACCTCTCGAGCTGTACTCATTCCTTCACAGTCTGGGTTTCCTTCCAAGGTCGATGCTTTCAGCAAGCGTGGTTACTCCTTTAAAATGGTACATGCATGAATATGTGGGGCTATATGGCTTTGTCAGTCGGTGATACAGATATTAGAATATCTCGTTCACTACTGCTTTTTTCATGCTGCTTTTGGCTACCTGACAGCTGTCCTTTTGTATCCTGCCATTGTTTTGCTTTATGGCTGCACCTGGACAGAAGTTTTTTTGCAAGGGAATGAAGTGAATGAGATCTTGGGATCCAGAAGGTGACAAAAATGTTGTGAGGCAGTGAGGAGTGAAGGGAGGAGGGAAGAATCAGAGGGACAGAGGAAGAAAGGAAATGCAGAATTTTTGTCATTTGTTGTAAGCTCATGTGTTTACCACTGTACAAGACAAAAATGTGACAGCACCTTGCTCCAAGAACATTTTGGGTCTGGTTAACTTATTAGGAGTAACATGCAGTGAGTCTGATTGGGTAAAAAGGACTGGGCACAAAGTGGGTAACTGTGTGAAGATCTTGATCCTGGGCAGTTTCCTGTGAACAAATCGGAGGCTTTACCTTTACAGAGCTCTGAACTGTCACGTAATGAAGAGCTGTCCTTCTTCCTGTGTTTTTGTTTCGTTAGATCTAAAACTCTGCCACCTTAATGGGAAAAGAAAAACCAAAGTTTCTATTTTAATTAGTTGGTGCTCTGTACAAGGAAGTTCGCCCAAGCACTTCCTACAGCTATTTCTCAAAATGAGGATGCCCCACACCAACAAGTTCAAACTATTATCATTGAAGAGAAGGTATTATCACTTCAAGATTTGTCTCCCCAGAAAAAGAGAGCCCAGAGAGAGACTTAGGAGAAGAACATAGACAGAATACTGTATGGTCAGCTGTAATTTAGCTATCTTCATAAACTATTAATACAGAATGCCTCTCGTCCTCATTTTAGTGCAATAACAGATCTGTCTCTGAGAAATGTGCCTGGTGAGTAGGCACTAAGCCTGTGATACACTCTGCAAGCGGTTGTTAATTAGAGAAGACCTGAAATGCTTCAATTTAAAAGGCAAAAATAGTTTCTGCAGCCTGCAATCAGCTCTGTGAAACCTATGTATCAGAAACCAGAAAGTAGTAAAACTATAATTATGGATTTCAGCTGAGAAGGTTGAAGGTATTTACTTATGCTCTGTTACCCCATTTTCTTCCAAATTCCACAGAGAAAAGGATCCATTTTAAAAAAACCTAAGAAATTTAAACCAGGTTGTAGTATTTTCTTAAACAGTAGTGCCATTATACTCTCACGGTAGAAGCTAATATGTTTTAGCATCTTGCCAGCTGTGAAAATCCTTGCTCTATTCTCTCTCCTTTCTTAAAGAAATGATAAGGATAATGCATTGCATCATAGGATGGTGGATTAGCTGTGAGGCTGCATGAGAAGAGCACAATTTCTCTCAGTGGTATCATGCTACAAGTGGGTGTTTTAAAAGGCCCAGCCATAAGGTATCTGCTTCAGCTAGCTGTCCACTCACGGAGCCTGTTAGAGAGATTTCTAACATGGATCAATAAACAAGGGGTTTGATTGATTTTCTTTGTTTAGAGAATGCTACTTGCTTTTTATTGTTGTTCTTTTAGTTCTCTGTCCCACAGGACAAAGTTATTATGAGAATTATTAAGTGACATCGCTGGTCCATGTTCTTAAAAGTGTATGACTTTCAGAAACCACAAATTCAGCATGGGAAATGAATGGTCTGTAAGCAGGGTATTTCTAATATTAGTCCATTAATGACTGCAAGAAAAACTTTTAAGTATTTTTATTTGTGAAATTCTACATTTTCAATTCCAAATGCAACAAAATAGCATCATTCCCAACAGGAGAATGCTATCAGCATTACTGAAGGTTCCAAGTTTCGTAATGGGTGTTGGCTCGGTTCAGATTAATTCCTATTTCAGTAACTAGGCCCTGCTAATCAAGGTAAGAAATATGTGCAGACATGTATGTGCATCCTTACGGGGATCAGGAAAAATTTTGTGCGATGCTTGCAAAACTTCCCTCTCACTCTCCCGTGCGCTGCAGTGAGGAGCACTTCAAAAGTCCAGAGGATGCACCACAGGGATCCCTTAGCACTTGCCTAGGCTCCCCAAGCATGAATTTAAGAACTGCAGTGTAAGCTTCTAGCAAGGGCTGGGTACCACCCTATCATGACCCTGCAGCAGAGCAAGGCTCGTGGGGGAGGCCATCGCAGTCATTGTGGAGTGTCATCTCTCTTCTGCACCCTCATCTAGAGATAGCTGAGTGTTTCTAGAGCAGCAGCTAAATTATTACCTAAAACTCTAATTCTTCTTTAAGATTTCATCAAAAATGGCACGTTGAGAGGCAACGTTCATTCTTATTCTGCCTACAACCAGCAGCCAGGTCCCACCTGAGTGGAAGGAGTGAAATTGCTTTTGGGGGAAGCTGTTGATTTCTAGGTGCTGATTTCTCAAGAAGATAAACAACTTCAGTTTGATGGTGGACTAAACTGGAGCTGTGCTAATGCCCTTATTACCTCCACCTTTTCCACTCTGGTGATTCCTTTGAGTTTGAAGAAATATCTACTCTCTAGAAGGCTGACTGATGTGCCTTGAAATAAGTCATTCCTTCCTCTGCTCCTCATGGGAGTCTGTTTCTCCTGCTTTTGCTCTGAGCCCAGGGACAGGGAGATGTCTCTCAATGGGTACTGCCAGCCCTGGGGAGGCAAGGGGGGACACAGCATCAGGGTAGATAAGGAAGGTCAGGGCTGTCCCTTTATGTGGCACCTTGTCTGGAATCCTACCCACAGACTTGCAGTCATCCCTTGGCACTATCCTTTTGCTTACTTCGGTTTTCCCACTATGCCATTTGATTTCATAAGGGCTTCTCATCTTAAAATGGGTAAACACCAGCAAGCAAAAAATCCTGCTGACCATCTGATTGGAAAGAGACTCCCATCAGTTATCATACAGATACTACTTTCCTATTCGAGGATCTGGTGCTCTAGCTACACCTAGATGAGCAGATAGAAAGGATTACTCCCTGGATTTACCACAGATTTCATTATTTATACTGTATTAATTAACACATCGCTTAAATTATAGATTAGCTTCTCATTCCTGTTTACTGCATTGACAATTTTTTCTTCATCAGCCCCTGGGAGGTTTGTTCTGGCTTCTCTGTACAGTGCTATTAATCAAAGTCTCTATCAAAGTTTAATCAAAGTCTAATCAAAGTTTATGTCATATAAAGCTGCATTTCTTAATGGGGACTGACAGTAGTGCAGAAGCAAAATGAAAAGTTCAGACCCGTTTATAAATTCGTCAAGTTTCATTGAAGTCACCACACACAACAGAGCTACTGGATTCTGCTGAAAACGCATTCCCAGGAAATCTCCTTGGCCAAACATTTTCCCATTTTCTTCCAACTCTGTTGGGAACCCTACACTATTCATATGCTGACACCACAGCCAGTGTGCAGAAGTTCACCGTGCCACCAAGCATCATTCTCCAGTCCTTCTGCTCCAAACAAATTGCTGCTCCTGCCTGAGCTGAAGAAGCAGCTCAGAGACTTGATAGCAGTTTATAACATGGCTGATAGGTCCAAACTTTATCTGGCAGAAGCAAATTGTGTTGCTAGCTAGTTCATTAAAAAAATCCTCTGGCAAAGCTCAACATTGTGCATCAGGAATTCAGACTCTTTTCATATCAGCACGGTAAACTGAAAATCATTTAAGTCTACAATTTTTTTGTGTGGACAACGTTATGCTTTTGCAGAGCTTTTCTTTTTTGTTACCTCTACAGCAATTTTGGATTGCTCTGTAAAATGCTGCCTACATTTGCAGTGCACTATAAATAAATAAATAAATAAATAAATAAATAAATAAATAGAGTTCTGGTGCAATCTTATACAATTCAATGTATATTTGTATGGAAATAAGGTGCAGCACTTGAGTTCTGGGCAAGTTGCCATTACTTTTCTCTGTGTTGTCAAGGTTCTGCACCGCTGCAGTCCAGCACTCAGCCTTTCCAGAGAGAAACTAAACCAGAGCCACCTGTAGTTACAGATTCTGCTTGAAACTTGGCAAAACAGATTTTCAGTGACAAGGACCAACAAGTACGATACACTACAGAGTGAATGTGTTTTCTGCAAATCACTATTAAACTGATCCATGGGTCCTTTTGCAAATTTTAAAAATGTTATCTTGTGCTCATTAGGATGGAGCCATCATATTAACACACCCTTGTTTCTGACAGTACAGGAAAGGACTTCCTGAAGGCGATCATGTCATATAATCCATTTCATAACCTGATTACAATCTTAAAACTAGTTATACCCTTAGTATCTAATGCACCAGTTGAAAGTTTAATTCTCTGATTGATAGAGATGCCTGTCCTGGCTTTTTAATTTTATCAGCAGTCTGTCCACATTTATTCTTGTGTCATCCCTGTTTTTACACTTGTTCCCTAAGGAAATGAGGTTCATACAATTATATAGCCCATTTCTGTCCTTCAGTCCTGCTTTTAAGAACTTCTGATCCATTGCAGTATCCAACTGAGTATAAGAGAATAGCCAACACCTCAAAGATAATTATGTTTTTTTAAATGTTGTGAAAAAAACAGTCAATGCAAAGGAAAAAATAAATTAAAATAATTATAATTTTTAAAAAAAATTTGAAAGGAGAGCCTCCACTACAGGATAAAGCAGTCAGACTTCAGCCAATATTCTTGTTATTACATACCAGCCACCAGTCCTCTCAAATATGCATCCTTCCAGACAAGGAATGGCACTGCTTTCCCCTGCCCAGTGGGACTATTGTGAGTGACAAATGGGATTAGGGAATAAGAGATACTTTGATGAGAAAGTAGGAATCATTCTTCCTGCTGTGCATTCTCTCATCTCATGAGAGGTTCTGAATTCTTTTCATAGCCTTTTTCTTCATCAGTCCCAGTCTGAATTCATCTTTGGTGTATACACATGACCAAGACTGCACAGAAGACTCCAGATGACATTTATCCAGAGCTCCCATATTTCTCATGGAAATATCTCACTAGGTGTGATCTAGGGTCGTAATTCCCTGCTCACTCATGTATTGCACTAGTTAATCCTAGTTATTTCATGATCCTTTAGAAAACTCAGGGTCTTCTGGTATCACGTCACTCTGATGAGGCTTCAATTACATTAAAAAATATGTTAGCAACTAAATGCATGTAATGAAATTTCATCTCTTTTCTACTTTTCCAGCCTGCAAGGTGCCCTTGATTTTTCCACATATCACTCTCCTTTCCTACATTGACAATGTCTCCCAAACACTTACTAGGACATTAAGTTTTAAACAAAAGTCATTAAGAGAAGTTTTCAAACAAGATTGTTTCCAAGTGTAATCAGTATTGGAAAAGGTAGCAGTAACTCTACTCACCCCAAGGGTTCTTTCTTAGCATTTCAACATGATCTGCAGTATCTTTCTTTAACTAGTTCCTTTACCTGCCTTATTTCTCTTCTACTATTCCCTAACCTCTCAAGCATCCCCAGTACTTTCCCATAAGCGTTGTAGTCACCATTCTGCCATTTTATGGATTAGATCTGCCACGTTTTACTTGTTGAGAGAGGAGTTATAAAAGAAAGATATAGAGCTATTCTAGACTCTGTGGCTCTTTTATGATCTACTTCTTTTTTAATGTATCCATTATTTTTCATACACTTTCATGTTTCAAGGCCAGGTTGGACAGGGCTTTGAGAAATCTGATGCTCCTGAAAGTTGTCCCTGCCCATGGCACAAAGGTTGGAACTAGATGATCTCTAAGGTCCCTTCCAACCCAAGCCATCCTATGGGTCTGTATTTACCTTTGTTTTCAGTTAGTTATTGCTTTAAAAGCTGCCCTAAAGCTTTGTGTTTTGTGGAAGCCGACATTGCAGTCCTGCTTCAGCCAGGTACTTGTGAAATGCCTCCTTCTCAGTCACATGGCTCCAGTTCTGAGCGGGGATACTTAAGATGCTTCTCACCAACATCAGGATTTCATGCATTGGCTTATTTTGAATCCTGAGACAGAGAGGATTTGGTTGCATTGGGTGAAAGCAAGGAGCTTCGAGTTCTGCTTCCATCTACAGTAATTTCCTTTCTGTTCTTATTTCTTATCAGCTGGCTCTGTCTTTGAGCTCTTATTTCAAGAGCCCTTGTGGAAAATTGTCCTATAAAGCACAACCTTTATTGCTCATCATCCTTTTTTCATTTCCATCAAAGAACCAGTTCTGAGGTAGGTTTTGAGGCTTTTTTCCGGAAGATTTTGGCTTTCAGTGTTCAAAAACTCCAGAAATCCTTCTGTGCTTTGCCTCAAAGAAAATCCAAGTCTCCTCCACAGAGAAGTGGGGAACAGAACAATTAACTTCTGCTGCCTTCACTCATTTCTCTAAAATTCTGTTAGGCTTACTAACAGATCTATTTTTGTTTATCCCTCCATTTTATATAAATTAAACCAACATTTATGTGATCCAATGCTATTTTTCTACAGTTAGATGTCCTGTAACAACCTCTATACTTTCCATAACTAACTTTAGAAAGAATCCTCTCTGCCTTCTCTCAGAAAAGCTGTCAGTTGTCACACTCCGGAATATCTGGGCTGCCTTCAGCAGCACTTGTTCTCCAGCCTATATCTGACACATGAGAGGCTGCCATAATGAGACAATTCTGTGCAGAATTTCTCCCTGTAATAATGGTTTGAACATCTCAATCCATATCCAAATTTAACTCTGGAATTCTGCAGCAGACTCTAACAACTACCCACTATCTTTCCCCAAAGGGATTTTGTATGCAAACAGAATCTGTTTTATCAGGGAACCCTTTCTGAAACATCCTGCTGTCATTCCATTCACACACACTGCTTTCACCATTATTTCCATCTTTTCTGAATATCAGCTCCCTTTCAGCACCCATGTCTGGGGAGTGATTGTGAGTCCGTGGTATTTCTGTAACCCTATAGCTCGTTTTGTAACCCCACAAGGCCTTATGTCCTGTTTATTTCCTGTGTTTCCTGATGTCCTGTCCCTGTCCATTCAACTGTATAAAAGTATGGTCGTCAATACAACTTGGAAAAGCAGGAGACGATGTACACAGGGATTGTCAGGAAGATAAGGAGTTGGCAGAGTTACGGTGTTGCTTCTTAACAAACCCATTTTATGGGACCTCAACCCCTGAAAGTCAATCAGAACATGTGTTAGCGAGCATTTTTACTCCTTCTGTTTAACTGCAGTAAAATAACCCTAATTTCTCTAGCAACATTAGTGATGAGGGGAACTGCATCAAATATTTTTCATAAATAATATGTTCTGGTGACTCTATTTTTTACTGTTTATGCTGATATCTTTATCCTTGTTTATTACCTATTAACTGGTCATAAAAAGACCAGAGGATCACATATCACTATATAGACATATCAATGTGAGTTTGCATTATGATGCAAAACATATCATTTGTGAGGCTTGGCCATTCATTGACCTTTTTTTTCCACTCATTACATCACAGGAAAATGAATGAACTATTCAGGTCATTCTGAGTGAAGGGCAATAAGGCTTTATAACATACCAGCATGAAATCTGCACGTGTAATTTTAATAGAAAGAAGTCATTAAAAACAGTATTAAGAATATTTAGTATACATTTTACTGCTACTCTTTTTTTCCTCATTCTTCTCACATTAGCTATCTTAGCTACATTTGCAGATAGAGATGTCTCTAGTGAAGCTTCAAAAACCTGTTGGAAGATCTCAATAAATCAGCTGGTTACCAAAGATAGTGAGTAGGTGCCTTCTTCACCAAATTTTGAAAAATCTTGTCATATATTTATATATGTGAACACAACTCTAGGTACATATTTTGTCATACCTTAAAGTATTATGCCAGTCTGAAAGAAAAGAATTATAAGTGGTTTTATAAACTTATGTTTTCATAGGAATATAATTTAAAGATTGGTTTCTCAAGGCTTTTTGATGCAGCTTGTTCAAGTACCAAGCTGATGATCTCACCTCCGGGTGGTTTTACCAGCTCATACCGATTGAGAGATAAAATATCTTGTCACAGAATGAAAGAATAAGATAGGTCAAAGGGTCTTCAATCAATCATCTGGTCCAAAACCTTCTGGAAGCACAAACATTCAAAAATCAATCAGGTTCCTCAGGGCCATGTCTCTTTTCAAAGTTTTTTGTACTTCTGTGGATGCAAAGCCCACAGCCTCTCTGGGTGAACTGTACCAGTGCTCACCACCCCAGCAAAATCTCTTTTCTTACAGCAAATCAGATTTTCCATTGCTGCAATTCTGACTCCTTTACGGTGTGCCTCTAAGAAAAGTTTGAGGGTCTTGTATAATTCTCCTTTTAGCAGGAGAAAATGGCAATTAGATCTCTCCTCTGGATTCACAGGCCTCTCTACCAGTCCTTCCTCAGGCTACACAAACCCAGCTCAGGCCATGTGCTCTAGCCCTTAATATTGCGGCTACAAGTGGACAAGGGAAGGGTTACAGATGTTATGTACCTGGACTTTGGTAAAGCCTTTGACATGATCCCCCACAACATCCCTCTCCCTAAACTGAAGAGAGATGGAGTTGATGAGTACTGTTAGATGGACAAGAAAGTGCTTGGATGGTCAGAGGGTAGTGGTCAGGGGCTCAGAATCCCGATGGACATCAGTAACTGGTGTTCCTCAGGGGCCCATACTGGCATCAGTGTTATTTAATATCTTCACTGATGATGTAGATGAAGGGATTGAGTGCACCCTCAGCAAGTTTGCAGATGACACTGAGCTGAGTGGTGCAGTTGCCACACCTGAGGAATGGGATGCCATCCAGAGGCACCTGGACAAGCACAAGAAGTGGGGCCATGGGAATCCCATGAGGTTTAACAAGACCAAGTGCTGGTGCTGTACCTGGGTCAGGGCAATGCCCAGTATCAACACGGGCTGGGGGATGAACAGATCCAGAGCAACCCTGACAAGAAGGACTTGGGAGTGCTGGTGGGTGGGAGGCTGGACACAACCCAGCCATGTGCCCTTAAAGCCCAGAAAACCAAACCATATCCCACGCTGGGTCAAAAGCAGCATGGCCAGCAAGGCAAGGGAGGGAATTCTGCCCCTCTACTCCACTCTGGTGAGACCCGCCTGCAGTGCTGCATCCAGCTCTGGGGTGCCCAGCACAGGAAGGACGTTGGCCTGTTGGAGTGAGTTCAAAGGAGGCCATCAAGTTGACAGGAGGGATGGAGCAGCTTTCCTACAATGAAAGGATAAGAGAATTAGGATTTTTCAGCACAGAACTAGGGTGACCTAATTGCGGTCTTTCAGTACCCAAAGGAGGCCCACAAGGCAGAAGGAGAGACACCACTTACAAGAGCATGTAGTGACAGGACCATTCTGTGATTCTCTTATTTCAGTGGCCCTTCACTGGACTTGCTCCAGTTTGTGAAAGTATTTCCAGCACTGGTGGCCCAAAATGATATGAACATGCAAGAGCTTTCCTTTGCTTTTTCAAGTCTTTTTGTCACTCCTCTCAGTCTTCTGAGGTCCCTCTGCAAGGCAGCCCTGCTGTCCTGTGGATCGGCTTCTCCCCTCTGATGGATCCAGGCTTTAAGGACGTTATGAGCCTGGAGATATTGTGAAAAGAAATTCTTTACAGCTGCAGGGAATGGCAAAAAAACCCAACAAAAATTACTTTCACATTATCTACAGGTTTTTAAATTTAATAGTGCCTTCAAAACTGCTAATGTATACATAGTGATAAAGCCAGCCTGAGACACAAAGTAGTGCATTTAGTTTCTGCAAGTGTGATATATTGCCTACACACTGAATTTTATTTGTTGGGGAATGTCAGAAAGTTGGTGGCACATCCTTCTGCTCCCTTTTTGTTGTGGTAAAAGTGAATTTGCCAGGGAAAAAATTTCCAGTTTCATTTTGGGTTCCTGTGTTTTTTATGACTGGTACTTTTGCTCAGGGATGGGAAAAAAAAGTGATGCATGCTTGGCACAGAAAAAGCTTTCCTGTGTCTAATATAGCAGTGAGAAATTTTAGTCGTGATTGTGTCTTGCCCAAAGACTGCACAATACCTCAAAGATAAGAATTAATGTGAATTCTCCATCATGCAGCAACCTTTAAATCTTCACTCACAGAGCCAGTGTGCGTGTCCAGCTTCACGCCACAAACACAGATCTGAAAACTTTCTGTCATTTTCATTGCTAGTGCATGTTAGTTTGTTAATCTGCAAAATTACATTTTTTTCCCCCAAAATTTACCAGAAAAGTAATCCTTTCTGTTGAGAGTGATTTTAGCTGCAAGTTGCAAGTCAAAGTGGGAATGCATGTTTTAAAATGTGTCTCTCATGACATTCAAGTTTAGTTGTGTACAGGATATACTACGAATGATGAAATTTGTATGGGATTTCATATCTGTAACTTGTTTTATGCATATAAGTATTTTTCAGCTGTGTGTTAGGTGAGTATCAAACTGCAAATATAAACAAAACCTATTGCTGTTTTGCTTTGTGCTCAGAGTTTTGCAAGTATCAGTGAATAACCAGCGTTACAGTGAGACTCAAACAAAAGGTCCAGTCAGGCACAGGAGGTTCACCCCTGTGGGCATCTTCTCATTGAACTCATTTTATTTATTTTAATGAATAAATTCTACTTGCTGGGCTGGGATTCATAGGAGCATTGTTTTAGAAAAAGGTATTAAGTCGCTGTCTTTCGTGTTAAGCATGACATTCTACCTAACCTAATGGGGATACAAACCTATTAAATGTGTTTTATTGGTTTTTAGTTTCCTAACCAAATCATAATGAAAATGAATTTTAAATCTTTTTCTTTTTCCAGTGGGTGTTATTTCTTACAGTATGTCAGTTAATAAAGAAGTAAACTGTATTCTGTTCTCTGTATATAATGAATGCAGTTTAAAAACAAGTCATTAATGGCTTTTGTGTTACAGCTGAAGAGAGAATTTCTACTTTTAGTTTTGACTGCATATCATTGGCGCACAGGTGGCCAGTGTGCTCTCAGGAGTTCAATAGCTTGGCCAGGAAGAATCTCGTGGTATGAGGTTACTGAATTACTATTGATCCCAGGCCCTTATAGCTAATAGACACTGCCTCTCCATGTTCTTTCCCACCCTGTGGACATTTCAAGATGCAGAGGAATTCTTCCATGCTCACATAATTGAGTCAAAAGCGTGAATTGAATCATCCCTGAGTGTGACTTGTCCTGGCACAGCCACAAGTAGTATTTCCTGTCATCCTCCAGCAGCCATCCAGGATTGTCACAGAGCTTTGCAGGAGCTCTGACAGATGCAACTTCCCTGGAGCTCCTACCCAGTGAGACCGGGAGGACCCAGAAGCCCCGTGGCAGGGTCAGAGAGCAGCCCAGGGACTGATTGGGAGCATCCTGCAGGTGCTGGGCCCGGGGACCGTGGGGCTTTCAGGGCTCACGTGTAGCAGAGATGAGCAGCAGCAAACCCCTTCTGCCAGCTGCCGTATCGCTCTGAGCAAGGCTGCTGCCGTGTCCCCGGCAGTGGGGACAACAGAGTGACTCATGGAAAACCTCCCAATTCACTGCAGCTTTCAGCCTGCAAAATTAAATAAACTAACCCCCATCTCATGCTTTCTGCTGTACTAAAATCTGCAGCAGCTCAAGGGCTGCTTCGTGAGCTGTGCTGTTGTCCCCATCACAGGGGCAAGCAAACGACGGCGTGTACCCCTCCTTCAGCCATCTGCTGCCACCTCGGCGTCAGAGCCCTCCGAAAGCTTATGCAACTTCGGGCTGTTTTCAGGCTTTAATGAGTGCCTTTGGTGCTCTCATATTTTCCTTCCTGCTCTGTGATAAATGTATTGAGTCATTCATTATCACCAGAAAGATGGATGGATGGATGGATGGATGGATAGATAGGTAGATAGATAGATGGATAGATAGATAGATAGATAGATAGATAGATAGAGAGAGAGAGAGAGAGAGAGATAGGAGAGAGTTGTTTGTGCATCATCTAGTTAAGCTGGATCTTTCCCAGGTCTCCCATGCCATTGAACTCCTAGGTTAGTCACTCTTGGTAATGAAGCTTAATAAGTAAGATGCCCTAAAGCCATAAAAAATTGAGCTCTGGTAACTTCTTGATCCTGACCCTAAGTGACATGGTAGCATTTACTCTCTGTATATTCATAGCCGCTTGTCATCCTTAAATATAGCTCAAAACATGACTGCTTTGCTCAGTAACTGGGCTCTGTGCTGGTTTTCTCAGCAGAAGGCAGAAAATGTGCAACATGAGTCCAAGGCAACAGTAAACTGAAAATGGCTCCCTGTGCCTTTTCTTCAGACCCACTGTAGTCCCAGCAGATCTTTCTCATGCCATGAGAACAGGACTCTCATCTAGACGTTTTCAATCAGGTATTTTCACCTGCAAGCACGGTAGACACTAAAATCATTTGCAGTAAAAAGAGATTCTGGCAGGGGATGAATATTTTATATCTTCTTTCTTGGCATTTCCTTTAAAAAGCGTGAGTTTACTTTCCACCCCTATGGAGTCAGTTTTTGTTTTAAAGAGATCTCTCAGAAATGCCTGAAAGTGTCTTGAATGGTGATTCAGTAGGAAAGAAATGGGGCTACAATCACGTTCTCAAAAAGAAATCCAAAGGTGTTCTCTGTTTTTGAGGGGTTTTCTTTCACTTCCTTGATAAAGAGTGTAGCAGCAAAATTGGGAAAACGAGCTGGGAAATTTGCATGATGTAGCCATACACCTGGCTGACTCATTCCCACACCTGCTCTGGGGTGGTTCACTTTCAGCTACTTCAATGCCATTCCTTGAGAGGCAGAGCAGTGCAAACAAGGGCAGAAACAAGCCTTTGGCTTCACAGCAGCAGCACATCCTGTGGCAGCAGCCTTTGGAGCCAGATGGGTTTTCTGAGCAGAGCATAATGCATCGCAATTGAATTGATATTTTAAGCTAACACATGTTTAGATCAGAGAGGCTCACAACACAGTCACTTACAATACACGGCTGATTGCTTCACGACAGAAGCAGCTAAATGCTGTAATGGGGAAGGTGGTATCAGCATTTCACTTCTAAATTTTGATTCTCAATTACTTAAAGCAGCTGTAAGAATTAACTTTTAGCTGGGGCTTGAACAAGGACATGGGCCAAGACCCAGAGCAATCTAAAAAGCAGTACCAGTTCGTCTCTTTATGAAAGGCTTCCTAGTATGAAAAAGCTTAAATATAAGAGGGCAGCAAAGCCTGCTTCCCCAGAGATGGGGTCCTGTGTTTGTTTCTGAAACTGAGATACAACTGAGGCAGTGAGAATGAACGGAGCTTTGAAAAAAGCTCTTCTGAAAAGATCAGCTGGATAAAATGTACAGAGCTGCAAATGATCTCTAGGAAAGCACATTAGCTGCACTTTACCTAACATGAAAGCTGAAGGTCCACTAAGTTGAACAGTGGCAAAGTGTGAATTGTGTGTCGAGAAAGTGTTACCTTTAAAACATTTGCCTGTATAAGCTATCCCTTTGTTGTCAAGTATCACTGAGGCCAAACACAACCAGTAAAGGTGACCAAGGATTGAAGAACATTATTATTGTTGTTATTATGAGTACTATTATTATTATTCAGCATTCTAACAGCAAATACTTACAATCTAGCCATTGTGTCTTTCAGAGTTCTGCTTCTTGAGGTAGAAAAAGCATTTTTCTTCATGGCAGGCTGTTCCTGAACTGTTTATTGTAGAATTTTTTATACCATTCAGTGAAGTGTCTTGCTCTAGTTGTTATTAGCAAATGACACAGCAAGTCCATCACAACCGACTCGTGCTGTGTTCTTCTGTTACTACACTTGGGGAACTCTTCTGCACTAAGGGCTTTTTTTTTACTCCTACTCGAGGCTTCATCAATAGCAGTCATCAAGACCAAGTCTTTCAGATTATATATTCAGAAGTATTTAAACTGGCTCTGCAGAACAAATTAGGAAGATCAGACGCTTTAAGAATATCTTCTGCTTTGACAGTATCTGTACATACTGTGAATCAATTTCCAGATTTGATTCTAACTAGAGCGTTCTTTATGCAGCCTTGAAACAGAAGAGACAGATAGCTGCATATACAAAAGTTAAAAGCAAGATTGAAAGGTATTATAGAAGATGATTAGACAAATATCTGAACATGGGTAATTTGTAGTACAAAGTCTTCAGCTAAGAAAGGATTCCAGTTAGAGACTTTCACTCATTTTTCTATGTATGAGCTGTACCTGCTATTAAGTGAAACAGTCCTACTGGGAAGGCTATGGAAAGATGGTTCTCAGATACCAAATTCCTGGTTCCAAGAACTGTGTATAAAACTTTGCCAGATCTATAAGGAAAGAAGATAAGATCTGAAGTCTTTGGAAAGCTGGAATGTAATGAAGAGAACATCAGGCTTTCAGATCACATCTTTGGGGTGGTACTTTGGTTTCTTCCTGTAACACACCAATAACCTATTACTTTGAAAAAATCTTTTAAAATTGCATGTCTAAAGTAAGGAAAAGGGATCAATAGTTAAGCATGTAAGTATGTCATCTTCTTTCCAAATGGGTAAGTATGTGTAACTTAAAGAAAAGTTTGCAGTTATGTGTTTGCAAATGTGTTGAGGCTACAGATGTATTTTCTAAATGTTTGTTGATCCAAATGACAGCTTAACCCATTAAAAATCTGAAATAATATATCATTGAAAACCATGAAAATATGAGTCTTTTTATGATATCCTGTGAAATCATTAATATCTTGTAGTCTTGTAACGAATAATAATCCAGTCATAAGATATTTTACAACTTATAGGGCTGTTTTGACTCCCTTAATAAGCACTATAAAATCATTATCTAATTTTGAATATATAGATTTTAAATAAATAGGATTTACAATTGGAGTACAATTAGATTGTCATTAAATTTTGCTCTTTTATTGATGTATCTTGCGCCTATCAGACTATGAACTTACTTATGAGTCTACATTTTTGTTGCCTGATAAGATGAGCAAGAGGAACAAATTATTTCATTAAGGATAGTATTAATTAGCTATCTAATATTTAATTTTTGATTGCTTCTCCCTTATGGACACAAAAACACACATACAATTTCATTAGCACCTCACCGGTGAGTGCTAAAATGTTTATTAGTTCTTCACAGTGACTATTTGATGCTGGTTCCAGTTAAGCACTGCTGCCTAAACATTCATTCTCTGGCTTATTAATTCATGATGACTAGTCCTATTTCCTCCTTTTTGTCCTTTCCTCTATTCCCCCACCCAAATACATTTTCTCCTCACTGACATTTGCAAAAGATGCTGATTTTAATGACAATGTCATACATTTTGAAGAAAAGGGAGGTAACACTTTCAACCAGTACTTCTGCTGTGAAAACCAGAGGCTTTGGCTTCTGAGTGTCTTTGAATACAATCATTTAAATACGTTCAGCCCTCTAAAGCCATTACCAAGGCTGCAGTGGTACAACTCACGTGGTGTTTTTATTATGGCCTCTCCCAATAGTTAATGTCAGGTGTCAGATAAGGAGGAATGTGTTTGGATCATGAAATTCACGCTCCTGCTGTGAAACACAAAGAAACAATCAAACAATACTATGCTACAAAAGGCAAAACAATAATCAACAAAAATTAGCATTACATCATTGACTATGTCCAAAGTGAGGCAAGAATAGGCAAACTGTGCAGAGTGGCTCATGTATTTATTTGTGGAGGGACTCAGGACTGAGATTTGAGATTTCTGTGCAAGCTGGCACTGAATTTGTATTGCTCCCCAGCAGGGCATGAGAAATGTGCCCTCTTCTCCTCACTCAGGACTGAGAATTCATCCTGCATGTGAACATCCTAAAAGCTACATATGTTTGGCAGAAGTCTGCGTGTCTGCTAACATTTCCTTTAAACAACCGCAAAAAAAAGAAGTTTTAAAAAAAAAAAGCAGTAGCTACGTGCATGATCATAAATTGCTCTAGCCTGTGTGTTTCCATGGCCCAGTAAGCTTCAGGGTTTCACCAGAGAATGCAAATTGAAACTGACTGCAACAGTTGGCTCTAGATTTTGTTGTCAGGGAGCAGTATTCATTTTCCTCAGTGCCTGATTACTGTTGCCTTTCTGCTTAAGAGAAAAAGAACCAAAGGAGATAAGGAGGCAGATTGAGAGAGCATGGCATAAAAATTAAAATATGCTAAAATTATACCTTCTTCCTGTTATGAAGTGCCATAACCCCAGGATACTGAAAAGCTAGATCTAAAATAGCAGAAATGTGCTGTTCAGAAGGGGGAAGAAAGAAGCAACAGACAAAGGTACTGGCCAGCAGAGTGCAAACATGTGACTGAGCTGCCAAACTTGAATTTGCATTTTAATTCTCCTCCCTGCCCAAGCTTTGCTCAAAGCCATTATGAGGCACTGTGGATCTGAGTCCTTCTGCTAAGCTGAGCTAAAGGAAAGCACACGGCCCATACCTTTTCTTCCAGCCAACATTCCATCTTAGAACAATTGCAACACCAGCACCCCGAGCCATGCCCAGGCCTCACAGCAGCTTTGCAGGAGCACAGCCTTCACCCCTGCTTGGCATTGCCCATGGGGATCCCATCCACACCTGCAGCCCTGGAGTAACTCTTGTTTTGAGACCTGCAGGAGTGGCAGGCAGCCTCGTGTACCCTGTATGTCAGCGCTGATACTCCTGTGAGCCTCCACGGGCACACTGAGCAAATCTGTGACGTTTAGGACAGCCAGCCTTGCATCACCCGGGGGCAGGCTGCTCCCTCGCCACACTGGAGCCGTTTGAGCCAGTCCTTCATGGATGTCCGACACAAGAAAGGGAGGACACGAGGGAATTCTACTAAGATTTCACACTAGAAGTTCAGTTTCACCTTTGGTTCTTGATAGACAGTGATTTGCTCTGGTTTTGGCTCAGGTTCAGGTTCATTTCAGCTCAGTGATTTTCAGTTATGCTTCTCAGACATCATCCACTGTCACAGGGTTACTGTGAGCGATTATTTTAGACGATTCTGGTGGAATATGCCAATGCTCTCAAACACCATTGATCATCTGGCTCAGGCTCTTCTTCTGACTCGTATATTAAATGAGCTGACATTTATTTCAGCTCATTTTGTTTCCTGCCAGAATTCAAGCTATCTCAAATGAGCTTGTTTTAGGAATGTTCTTCTTTCTGCTCTCTGCTTGGATGGGGGCTTCATATTCCATTGGTCTCCATGGGCTTTTGATTTACTTGTTCCTATAGATACTCCTCTGAATATCCAATTCTTCTTGTCATCGGGATTTTATGCAAGAACATGCATAGTTAGGTCAACAAGAGAGAAAAAGTGTCTTAAAGTAGATATTCCTCAGCCAGTTGTAGAGGAAAATTTTGCCTGAAATCAACATTATGTCAAATGGAGACATGTCAACTGAGCATGTTTCTTAGTTTCTCAGGTAAAGAAATTACTCGAAGCTGCTCAAAAACTGGCAAGATTTTTTTGTAACTTTTTTCTAATTTGGAACATGAAGTGTCAACACTGTCCTGCTTACACAATAATGATACAATTTATGTCCCAACACTGTAATCTCTACCATCAACTGCCATGGGAGCTGCCTGAACAATGCTTCTTTATTATGTGTGGAACATTTCATACCGTGAAAGTGTCCCCAAACACTTAGCAGAGTTACATAAAACAGTCTCAGTAAATAATAGCAGAGAATAAATAAATTTAAAATATTTAGGCAAAGGAAAGCAGAAATAATTCAAACACTTAGTCAGACATGCAGCACAGAGCGAGGCAGTAAATGATGCCGTGTATTTCTTTTGAAAATACCTAGAACAGTGGTTTTGTTCTTTCCATTTGCCCTCTAAAATACCGACACTGCTGCTCAAGAAAGCTAAAGAGAATTAGTGTCATAAACAAGCAGCCTGGAGTCTAACAGAGGCAGCCACGCAGAGTGTTAAGCTTTCTATTCAAGAAACCATCCAGTCCTGGTATAACAAGATACTTAAACCAGTCCATGTGATTAGAGTTATTCAGCCGTGGAAAGCCAGGCATGTATTTAAATACCTTGCTGAAATGTGAAGATGATACTGAGGAAACTGCATGTTAAGGGTGGAATTAATCTTGCTGAACTATAGATCTGTTTACAAGTTAGATGTTCTGTTTAAGCTACTTTTATAGCCAGTTAAGAGAGACAGGCACCTGAAGGACATTCTTTCTTTCTTGAGGGGCATCTAATGCAGATGGGATGAGTTACCCTATAAATATGCTCATATCTCTCAATGGACTAGAAATGGAGCTCAGGTAATTAATTTAGTTTCGGTATCTGACTTAAACATGGCTAAAATCTAGGGAGATGGACGCACATTCACTTCTTCTGCGTCTTTCACTGTAGGACAGATGCTTGAAAAATTTGAGGAGAGAGATTTCACATGGCCCTGTGCACATGCCAAGGGTTTGAATTCCTTCACCACAGAAGTTCTCTTGCATTATCACACAGGAATAAATTAAAAGTTTGTTGAGTATGAAAAAAAGATTGCGCACTTAAAAAATTCGCAGTTGAACCCATGGCAGTTGTGTGTCAAACCTGCGGTAATAAGAAACCCTGCAAACGTTTGTGACTTAATACTGCTACAGGTCATGCAGTGAATTGTAATATCTGGTCTGCCCTCAAAAGTGACAGTGCTGCTCTCTGAGGAAGGAACAGCTTGTTCCACCTGCCACAAGATCAGCCTTTCAGCCTTGCACAGAAAATGCTTCAATATGATACCTTGGGATTATCCTCATATAACTGGTTTGCCTAATTCAAAGTGGCAGACACAATCTGAATTCAGTGAATCAGAAGATACACGAGATTTCATCAGTGAGATCATTTGAGTAGATTAACGCGGGCACTACCAGCCTCTGTCAGCTTCTTCAGAGAACTCTTGGGGCAAAGGAGGTGAGGACAGAGGCCAAACAGAACTGCTTGATTGCAAGTGCCTGCATCCCACTTTATCAGAGGCATCCACACGGTAACTGGTCTTCTAGGGATGGAATATGAAATGTCTGGCCCATCCTCAGAGCCTGGGTTAACAGGTTCTCAGGCAGACATGTCTATGCAGGGCTTGCAGTACAACTTACAGTTCTTTTTATAATAGTTGTAAATGCCCCATCTGTATTGTAGACATAACTTCACTGTCTCAAAATCTTAATAACAATCGAATAACAAAATGCAAACATTGTACTTTGTCAGCATAAACAAAACAACAATTATATTAAAGGTCCTACAGGCATTGCTCATTTGTACTAATAATTCCTGCTTTTCAATCAAGCCGTACAAGATGCCAAGTTAATTATTTTAAATACTTTTCAGTCTTGGCACTTTATTTGGACTGCAAGTGGGGAAGTGAGGAGAGGAACAAAGAGCAGAGAAATGGAAAATCCGTCACCATCGAATAATTGAAGCATATGACAGAAGAGGATTTAGCAGGAAAAAGCCCTAAGGAGATTTTGGGAGGTTTCACTAGTTCGTTCAGTGGTGAGCCACCCAAAAATGAAATGCCTGAAAAGCTGGAGGCTGAACAGCTTAAGATAGACTGTGCACACAGAAACATTGCAATGTTAACTGCTGGAAGAGGCATAAATTATGTATTTCTGATGTGTCTCTATAGGCCTTGTAACCTTCTTTCGACCCTTAGGGTGCTCATTATCTGCAAGAGCAATTAACAGATAGTATCTAGCAGCTAGCATGATTTCTTACCTTTAGAGTGATTTCAAATCAAATAAAAAGGAGGCTAATAGAGCCAAGGAGGCCTGAGCTGTGAAGTTGCTTCTGAAGTATATTGGATAGAAATAATCAGTAAATTGAAGGTACACGATGCCAGGGAGGCTGGATTATGTCTGGCTGGTTTTGCTTGCTGAATCTTTTATGTTTCAGATAGATATTGTTGTTACCGTGAGAGATTATGCAAGTGACACAAATAATGGAAAATGCCTTCATTAATTCTGAAAGGAAAGGCCTAACTTCCCTTACTTCAGCAACTTCAAGCTGATTAAACAAAGGATCTGATTTTTTAACTAGCAAGAATAAATGAAAGACAACAGAGGTAAAAAAGTGTGCTTAAGATTGGTCTTAGAAAAAGAAGTTCTGATTACCAGCAATATGCTTAACTCCCCAAACCCATCAGAATTTTTTCAGCATTTAAGATATATGAATAGCTTAGGAAAAAATAACTATCGAAGTGCAAACTACACAATTACAAGATAAAATTTGTACAAAACTGATTATTTCAGGTCTTCAAAAATCTAAATTAAATGTTTCTCATCTGAAAGAGCAGATTGTTGAATCCAAATCAGTCCTATATGACAATTTCTGTGGAGCTGTCCTATTGCAATATGGAAATCCATGACAGCGTTTCACACACAGAGCCTGGCACAGCTCTTCATGTTCCTGTAGTACTATATGTGATGCACCATCATTTCCTTTAGCAGTAACATGCTTTGTTTTCAGCTCCTTCCTAATGCATGAAAATCATTCCCAAGGCTGCCACCTCACATGCACTGAGGTACGTTAAAAAAGCCACATAAGTTTAAAAAAAAATTGCTAAATTTTTGGTTTAAAAAACCAAAAGATATTTTCAAAACATATACCAAAATGTCTGTTACTGCCACATCCCATCAACCCACACAAGCCACCAGTGTCTAAGAGCATCTTTTTACCCTTTCATCATGAGTTTATAGTGAGTGTGGAAATGGGATTTATACGTATTCTTACACCATACAGACCTGCTGATTTCACTGAGGATCCAGGTGGACTCAGGGATCTGGCTTCCATTACAAGATTGAAGTTTTAAGTTTCAAGTTCTTGGGACTGAGGATATTTTTCTCCTGTAAACTGTGAAGCCTCGAACATTTGAAAAATGCTTGAAATATGCTTGCAGAAACCCTGGATTTTATAATAGTTTCATGATGATTTGTTAATGAAATACATAACTGTATTAAAAACTTTCTATTTTAATACATTAAAAATAAAAATAATTACTGTAACTATTAGTATCAGGCTTTTAATATAATCTAGTTGCATCTAAATACCTTGGAAATAGCATAAAAATGCTTACAAGGAAAACCTTGAAGTCATTCTGTTCACCTGAAGTTTATCATCACTCACACGTGGCCAGGATTTCCCTACCAGGAGAAGCAAAACCAGCTAAGAATTGAGATTGGATTGGTAGCAACATGATTTTACTCTCCTCAAAGTTACTTTTAAAGAAAGCTATTGAGCCTAAAAAGCATGTTCGATTTATGATAAAAAAGTGAAGTTTTGTCTTACATGTAGAAACACCAGTATATTTATTAATTTCTAAGGTGTAAGTGATAACAAGATTTCAGAAGCAGAAAATGAAAGGGTGCTGCTGAGCTTGTAAGGACGGGATATATTTCGGCAGAGTGGTTATCATTTAGCACAACAAAGTCAATCATCTGACCCTGGATGTTGCTCTCCTTTGCTAGAGGGGTTAGAGAACACAGATCTGGAAGAGGGCAGTCAGAAAGTCACAACTTTGGTCTTGGGGGAATCTCAATTACTCAGGTATTGATTAGGATGACAATTATACAAAAGGTGTACAGAGGAACACAAGTTGACCGGGTTTCTTTAGCCATTGTTGAGGTGACTACATAATGAGAGCTGATTTAGAAACTTGTCCTACCAGTTGTGAGCTCTGATAAATAGAGTTCAGGAAACAGCAAGACCTTTCTGGGTCTGAAATCTGCCTTGCAGTTGGGAAACACAGCACTGTTTTCCTATCACAACTGCGACCCTGCCTTCCAGAAACTCCCTGCCAGCTCCCTTGTGACAAATGACCATATGATTTCCCAAGATCTTTTGTCCCTCCTACATTTTCTCAGAATGTCTCTACCCTGACTAAACTCCTTAAAAAGTCAGATTTACATCACAGACATACTACAACAGAGGTTTACAGAGACAAATGTATCTGTGTGTGCATGTGTGGGTAAATACTAAGTCATTATCTTAATACTAAAAGTTTTTTGGGACCAATGCTTTATACTCCTTCGAAAGAAGACCCATAATTAGGTGGAACGTCCTCAAAAGTTACTATACTGGCAGTTGAATATCCAGTGTGGTATGGATTTGAAATCATCAAATCATAACCTTTGCCAAATAGGTCATAGAAATGAAATCACACTCAGTCAGAATAGGATCCACCTTTACTATTGAATAGTTTACTCGTTGTACACAGAGAGTGCTTCTTAGTCATCACAACAAATACTTTCCAGGAGTTTCATTAAATTGAGCTCTGCTTCAAGGCCAAGGAGCACAGGTCACATTTGCAATTAATCCTATATATTTTTTTAATGCTTGAACAGTGTGTTAATTTAAGGCTTAATGCTACCTTCAGATATTCAGCCTCAAAGCCTCGCTAATAGAGAATGTTTATTTCTTCACTTTTGGGAAGTGGAATGTGAAAAGGCTTATATAGCTTCTAACACTGCTGTTCATTAAGCTTTTCTGTGCCCCACTTTAGCCAAAGGTGATTCCTCTGCAATTAAAATGGAATTTCATCTGTTTCCAGCCTGTCTTTCATGCAGCTTCTCTGACTGAGTCCGTAATGAGCAGTTTGGGTCCAGCTAGTTCACTCGTGTGCGGAATCAAGAAGTTCCAGCTTTTCCCCCATACATCAGGAATGCTGTTGTTTTTCAGCTGCTGTGTGTGCGTGTTCAGTCTGGGAGGGAAATTTCTACAGAGGCTAGAACAAGGTCTCCATAACAGGTCAGATCTGTTTTGGGGGATCTTGAAAGATGCAAAGCGTTTGTGAGCACAAGGATCTCCTAAAATACCTTGGCATAGCTCAGTGGTACAATTCAGCACTGAGCTGTGAGGCATGATTTCCCACTCCTTCAGGCCACACATTCTTGTGTGAGAGAAACCAGCAGTCTCCTCGCGCCTGCCTGAAGAAACAGCCCAGAAAAATCCTTCTCGGTGCGTCATTCACGCTGGAGACAGGGAACAGGACTATTCTGCTGGCAGATCCTGTTTTTCTTTCGCTGTCAAAATGTACGGAAGAGCCTTCCTGGCTTGCTTGGGCTCCATTCAGACAAAGTTTGAGGCAGGGAGCCGGGGGTGCGGAGCCGCCGTGCCGCGGTGCCCGCCGCAGCCCCGCAGTGCCATCTAGTGCGAGCCCGGCCGCCGGAGCCAGCGCTGCGCTCGGGCGGCCCCGCGCCGGGTCACGCTGCTGCCAGCATCCCGAGAGCGCTGCTGTGGGAGGCTCCCTCCGGACCGAAGAGTGCTTTTACTCCGTCTCCTGGTGGCCTCGCGGGTGTCTGCGGTGCTAAGGAGTTGATGCTGGAGTTGTAGAAGAAGAGCGGGGAGGAGGGAGGGGAGAGGACGGCTCCAGCAGGTCAAAGCACAGACTTTGGCGTTTTAAGCTCCTACCTGAGAGAGCTGCTGAGGAACATTAGGAGAGACTTGGAAAGGCTCTGGTGCCGTTCTTCAGGATGGCTGGGGGTTGAATAGATGCCACTGGGCACATAACCTAGAGTTTATCAAGCTGAAAAAAACCAAATGGGAATTCAGGTCAAACTTCATCCCTTGCATCTGTGAGAGTAAATATACCACCAGAAACCCGCAGTACAGATGGGTGAAGGGGAAGCTGAAAGCAATTGGAGACAGAGAGGGATGAGCAGGAGGATCTACCAAAGGAGTAGTCGTGTAGGCTTACAGTTGTTTGGATGCTTCGCTCATCCTGCTGGCTTCTTCAGCTTTCTTGCTGGAGCTGCTAATACATGGTGTGCATATAAAACAGTTCCAAACTGCTAAAAGAAAGCATAGTGACGCACATTTGTTACATTGCTTGGCAAAAAAACCCCCAACAAACTCCACACATAATAAATAGTCAGTGCATCAAAATTCATACCTGCTGTTTAGGAACAGATATACACACATTTATTACCAATTTTAAATTCTTTATAATATCAGATGTAGCTATATCAAATCCCAGAGGGACTCCCCTGCAGAAAAAGTGAAATATACTGCATCAGTATTTCATTACACAGTCCACTGATCACAAAACACATCCACTCTAGGTTTACCCCAGAGTCCCTACCCAGCACTCTGTTCACTCAGAACAAATGCAAGCTCCAGAGTCTCAGAAAAGGGAGTTTAAACCACAGTCTTTCATTGTGGCATCTTATCCCCTGAAGATAATTAGCACACTTCACAAAGCTCTGATTAAAGTTGTCTTTTTTTTTTTTTTTCCTTTTCTTCGGTTAATCTTGTCCTGTCATCTAATGGTCTGAACGCTGTAAAAATGAAAGTGCATTCATTAAGTTAATGGTTTCGTGGACTGAGGTTCGGCATGTCTCCTGTGTTTTCTGTCTTCCACAATAACTACCTCAGGAACCAGGTGTTGTCACCACGTTTACATTTTAGAATATAGGAACCTCCAGCTTCCATACAACAAGCTGAGAGTAAGTGGCCTAGGAGCACACTGGCAGGGTATTCCCTCACCCCCAGAGATGCCATCTGGCATATTTAAACCTTTTTATGTTCCTGTTATGATGTTAACAGGAAGATGGGGGTGCAAGAGTCAAGCAAGACAACTACTTTAAAAGTGGCAATTTGATACATCAAGGCACTAGTTCCTGAAATTAGTATGGTTTTATGCTTCCAAATATTGACAGATTTAGTCAGTTAAGAGAGCATGATGTCTACGGTAATGGACATCTGGAGTGACATAAAGTCTGTTCTCTTCATCCCGCACAAAGAAGGTGTGAAATATGATTAAACCAAAAGAATATTTTTTAAATACCCACATCAGACGGGCATAAAACACTTCAAGAGGTGTAAAGCAAAGAGAAATCAAGCTCTCAGTAATGGAAAGAGCAGCGGTATGCAGGAACGCTCTTCAGCAACAAAATGGTTACAGCACAATGCAAATTGTTCACTTTAACATTCAAGTTGCCTGCTCTTGCCCCTGGTTGCATAATAAACTCAACTACTGATTGCTTTCTGCACTCAAGCAGTGTTCAGCTAAAAGATTAGTACTGTTCAGACTTTCTCAGGAAATTTAGAGTGGTTTATGCTGTTAAATCAAAATGCTAGTTTCCTGTTTTGATTCAAACTATATGAATTCAGAGCAGAACAGAGCATTTGTGTCAAATAAGTTAATACATGAAAGCATCCTGTTTTCTTCTCACAAATGGTCTGCTAGAGCTACAATTTCAACAGTGTCTCTTTCATGATATCTTGTCTTTTGAAGCTGAAATTCAAAGTGTGACTTTGAGAACATAAAGACAAGAAATTGGAATCAGAGGGTATACCATGAGAGTTTTTATAGAAAAGTGACAGAAAGTTGAAGAAGTTTTAAGTAAGCAGGATTCTGTCAAGGCACATATAGGAATATATGGAAATTATTGTAAGAATTTCTTTCCTTCTCTTTAGTTAGTATTTTGCTTTGAGATAATATTTATAACTACTTGTCAAACTTGCCAAATTGTGCTATCTGCCATCCCTCCACATACTAAAAGCAGTAACTCATAGTGAGTTAAAAAATGTGGGGGGTCAAAGTAGAAACGTAAAACAAAGGTAAAGGGAAGATAAGCAGTCCATTCACTACCACTGAATATAATAAAGTTTCATAGGTTGTCATCTGCCTTACCTGTCCACGGAGATGAGATGGGAGGAAGCACAAAAAGAGGAGAACAAAAAAAGAGGATAGTTTTGTTATGAATCCAGGTATTTTATGGAAGTTCTTGCTGTAAGTGAAAGAGACCAGAGAGACTATAAAAGAGCAACAAGAAGATGTGGGCTGATGGACAATGAGGAGCTGTATTTTGGGGAAAGCAGAGGCAGAGAGACAGTAGACGAGATAATTGTGATGACAGTTATGAGGAGGATGTGACAGGTTTTGTCCTCAACAAGATGGTAAATTCATTGGGGTAGGAAGCAGAGTATTGGGGTTTGCAGTTAGTGTGAGTAGTAATGACAGTGGTTTTCCTGAAAATGGCTCCAAGAGGCCGTCTGCTCTCTTTTCTGGTGGCTAGTGCTGGCTGGCACGGTAGAACTCTTGACCACAGCTTACTAGAATCTGGATAAAGGAACAGAAGTCAAGAGCCTCTTAGAAACTCAGCACTGCAAGAGCTGAAGAGCTCAGTGCAAGATCAAGTGCCCTGGAGTACCTCCCTCTGTGGCACGAGTACTGGCACAAGGGCTCCTTTCCCACATTTGTATTTATTTATTCAGCCACAGCAGCCTTAGATTTCCCTCTGTTATGCCTTAGTAACACAAAACACTTTTGCTTTTGTAAGCAAAGCTTAAGAAATCATCCCCACCCCAGACACCTGTGAACTAGATGCTGTTTGTTGCTACATTACAGGTCATAAATAAGGAGCTAGTTCTGCAATATTCACTCAACTGGCAGTGTGACTTTGAAACAAGCATCCACTCTTCTCTTTGTGTTCCTCAGTCTCCCTTTGTCCTACTTGTGTGAGTGTCACAGTGTAAGGCAGCTCCAAGCCTGGCAGGAGGCACTCCTCTGCATCTTCTTGGTGTGAAACCCTGGTGCCCTGCATTCCGGAGGGGAGAAGGGCCAGGAAATGCCCTAGGTCGCATCATCTACCTAAGAGAGTGGGTGGGGACGCTTTGCCCTGATCATTTCACAGCAGGTACGCTGCCTGCTGCCCTCTGGCTCCTGTCACTGGGCTGCCTATTTTAATTGTAGAGGATGGTGCTGTTAGTATAGAAAAGAAAAGCTGGGAGCTATTTCTGTGCATTAAACATGGACAGAACAGGGGTGTATCACTGATGGTGTGTGGGGTGAAATGCCAGTTGGCTGGACAAGCTCAAAAAAGACAAAAGAAACAGGGTGACCAGGTTGTAATGTGAAATGCAAAGCATTGAGGAGTTGCAGGTCATGCTCAGAGAAGAGGAAAACAGAACTGGAAACAGGAACATGTAGGCACTGGAATCATTCATGTGAAGGATCAGAAATTTATCCATTGGGAGAAAGTCAGAAAATTAGATTGCTAAATGAAGAAATGGCTAAAGCATCACCAGATTATTTGTTTTTGAGAGCCAGTATCTGGCAGGTATCTATGAACAGAAAGCAACAGCAAGAATTGTTCATGGCTGGAAATTAAGAGATACGTGGGACAGAAACATTGAAGATTAGCTTTAAGCTGTCATGGTGACAGTGAAGCATGGTGACAGAAAGGACTCAGGAGGAAGAAAACCCCAAGGAGAATTTTGAAGGTTTTTTGCAATATAGTGGCAAGCCTTCCAAGCTGAAAGGTCTGAGCAGAGGAAGACAGACTGTGCACAGAGAAAGATCTGTTTAGTACAGCATCAAGTAGAACAGCTGTTCAGCTGCAGCTGGCTCTGTTGGGACCAGGCACCATATTACAAAGAGAATCAAAAATGCATCTGAACACTGACAGGAGGCTGGAGCACTTCTGGCCAAAGAGCTTCATTTCATTCATTGGATCCAGGCACAAACCAGTTGCACTGAACCACTGGATCCACCATCTACAAGGCAGTACACGATCCCTACTCATACCTGTCATGTACACAGGGTTAAAATACCTCCTGAGAGGTGGAAAGAAATGACTGAACGCAAGTCAGGCCAAGAGAGGGGTCTTGCCATTTCTAGTTTGCCCTGATGTACTGCAATATTATGCTACAGCACACCACCCAGGAGAGGAGAAAAGGGCCCAGAACCAAGCAGAGGAACATCCATTCCAGATACACAAACCTGCAGGAATCTCTCACGGGGTTTGTAAATCCATGGTTGCAGATTTGTGTGCCTTGGATAGCTGGCTGCACAACTAAATGAAAACCAAGGGTCCAAAATTTCCTCCCACAATGGTTAGGAGAAGAAACAAATGGCAAATCACAAAATCACAGATTAGTTGAGGGTAGAAGAAACCTCTGGCGATCATTTAGTCAAACCCTCTTTCTCAAAGCAGGGCCATCACTGACAGACCTGGACCATTTTCAGACAGTTTTTGAGTATCTCCGAGTATGGAGAGCACAGACTCTCTGTACAACCTGTTCCAATGTTCCATGGCCCTCACAGTTAAAAAAAAAAAGTGTTTGTGGTCAGAGGGAACATCCTATGTTTCATCTTGTGCTCATTGACTCTTGTCCTGGGCATCACTGAGAAGAATTTGGTTCCTTTTTTTTTACACTCTCCCTTCAGTTATTTATACACATTATTAAGATCCACCAGCACCACCCCCCAAGCCTTCTATTTTTCAAAATCCTTTACGCAGAAAACTCATACGATTGCCACAAACTCTTAATTGCATAAACTCTTAATAAAAGACCCAGAGTGTGGGAAAAGGAAAGAATGTTGGGTTGGAAGAGGAAGAAGAAGAGGTCTTTGCCAAGACAGCCCTTGTTCCTGTACCTTTGAGGAGGATGGGAGGATGTAGGCAGCTCCTTCTACAAGAAAGGAAACTGCTTGCTTCTCTGGTTTCTGGGATCTGGAACTAGAGTGAAAATTTATCTCTGCCTTTAGATATTCAAAGAGTTTTTCTCCCTGTTGAAAAAAATTACTTCTGAAGGTTCATTGCAAGATTTTTCTATGCAGTCATCAAAATAAGTCAGCTATGCTGATTAGTGTTACAGTCATAAAGGTAAAAGATTGGTTAGGAAATACAACTTTTCTGCAGTCTTCTGTACTTCTAAACTTAGGGATATAATTGAAGAAAACTTTGGTTAAATGTATATTTCAATGTTAAAATTTGCAATCAAGCTGGCAATTAGATCACCTCTTTATGTATTTTTCCTTTTTATTGATAAAATCATATTTTAAATAGATATTTCTTGTGTTTCTATGCATGACAGAAAAATATGTATAACATTCCTTACACTTTGGTAAAAGTTTTACAAGGCTGGGATAAAATCCTAGTGTAGTGGGTTGACCCTGGCCAGCAGCCAAGTACCCACACAACCATTTACTCACTCCTCTTCCCTCCTCCAGGAGTACAGGGAAGAGAATAGGAGGAGTAAACCCAAGAAAACTCCTGACAGTTGAGATAAAGGCAGCTTAATAAGTGAAGCAAAGGGGAAAAAACTGTACCAGTGCTGTAAAGACAATCACTCACCAGCTTCCAAAAGCAGTGATGCCCAGCCAGTCTCTGAGCAATGGCCACCTTGGAAGCCAAAATCCCCAACTTCTTTCTTCCTATCCCACAGTTTTTGTTGCTGAGCATGATGCCATAGAGTATGGAGTATCCTGAGTTAGTTCAGCTCAGCTGTCCCAGCTGAGCTTCTTGCTCACCCTCAGCCTGCTGCTGGGGAGGAGGGAGGGGAAGCAGCATAGGTAAAGGAGGAAACCTTGGTGCTGCGTTCAGCACTGCTCAGCGATAGCCCAGTGTCAGTGTGTTATCAACACTCTTAACCACAAATCCAACACACGGCGCCACGTGGGCTGATAGAAGTGAACTCCATCCCGAGCAGACCCTGTACTGCCCCTTTCACTGGTCTCAGAATGGAAAGGATGGTTACGGTCTCTTCCACCATCACCTACAACTCTCAATGACACTGACTCTGGAGCTCCTGGAGTTACAGTCCAGAATGGAAGAGTTCATCACTCTTCACTTCTGATGTCATCCACAACCTCAGTGAAAAGAGGGAGACCTAGAGTGGTAGGCAGGAGAACAGAGGGTACAAACATTTTTTCATCAACTTTAAATGCTTTGTAGCAGGTGAATTCTGCTTTAGCGATCTGATACCATGTCACTTATTGATGAATGAAGTTTTTGAGCCATGCTGCTGTCATACACACTGCTCACTGATAATATCAGGATAATAAAATGAGCAATTTTATCCTTCTTGCTGCTTTCATCAGTACCAAAGTGAGGTGTTAAACAACAGTGTGTTTCTCCAGAAAGAAAAAAAAAAAAAAAAAAGGAGATTGGCTTACAAATCATGAGGCCCTTTTAATGCCATTGATTTTGCTTATCACGTCATAATTTCACTTTTAGAGTGAAGCTGACAACTTCAGATCTGTCTATGGTCATCCCAGGTTCAAATTTCAACAATAAATCAACACCTGTGCATGTCAGTGGCTCCCCTGTCCACTGCTTTATGGCTGATCTCTTTTCCTTTGCTTAGGTGGGAATCCACCTTGCTACCTTGCTGCATCCCACAGCAATTAGCCTGTAGAGAAGGCTGTCCAAATAATGCTTTTCCTTGCTTCTCCACTGGTGCTGAATTCTGTGGTCCTCCACATCTGTTTGTGGCCTGTGTTGCCCCCCTCTTTTGCCAGCTGTCACATTCTCTGTGTGTGTATCTATATCTGTATGTACTGAGGGACATGAAACAACACCAGGGTGGGGTGGACACTGGTGTACACTGCCCCAACCCAAGCCACCAGTACTCTCCAGGCAACAGCCAGGCTACATGGGGAATTAGCAGAGCCCCAGGGTCTGCTTCCAGAGGGCAGCTTGGATGGCATTGCCCTGCTTGTCTGTGTTTGGGGTTTTGGGGAGATGGAGGTGAATAAGAAGGAGATTATAACAATAGGGATGCAAACGATGTTGTTCTCAGGGCCAGACAATGGCTCTTGGCCTGTGTTATTCACAAGTTGAGGCATGTTCCTGCACTTCATCAAGGTTTTTTCTTCTACTTCTTCTTGCTTTATATCCAATACCATTCATGCTGTCCATTTTCATGCTCCTTTACTTCATCCAGTCCCATCTTCTCTACAGTTGTCTGTGGAACCCACAAATAAATCTTCTCTAGGGCCTTTCTGTCTCCCTGGAAATGGTACGAATACATGCACACTTTACTAGGGCAGCAGAATGCACCACCAGCAATGCCCACATCTTACCTCCTCTGAGCCAGGACTATTCCGAAAATGGAAAACTTTACAAGACTGAAATAGAAATACTGTTTGACACTAAGAGTTGGCAAATTCAAATTCATCTGATGATAAAACCAGAGGAGATGACCATGCTGTCAGCTGGGGGCATTTGCCAGCAAGTCCCTAGAGGTAAGGTGGCAGTTCATCTCGTCACCATGATACCCAGAGAAGCACCTCACAAAAGGGTTGTCCAGGTGTGAAATCCCTTCAGACCCCCATACTGTGAACCGTCCCCTTGTTTGGATAGCTCTATGCCAGAGGTAAAACATGGGAAAACAGCAAAAGGCAGGTCCATATTGACACAAGCAGGTGCTGTGATGGAGCCCTGGGAAACTGACCCCAAGTTTCTGTGGGGAACAGTGACACTGGAGGCACATTTAATCTCTGGACAGGATTAAAAAGGGAGGGCGGCAAGGTGCAGTGGCGCTAGAAGCCAGGAGAGGGAGTCTGAACCCAGGAGAAGGGAAGGAGGATGGGAAAAATCCTCCTCACCTGCTTCCTTGGTGGTGGGATTGATGGGACACATGGTGGACGCAGCAGGAAGGCCGGAGTCAGGTCATTCCCCCGGGGAAAGAGCGTGCCTGTGTGTAACCTTCCACCCTTGCCTAACAGCCGGGTTGGCAGCCTCTCACCTAGAACCAGAAACCTTTGATTTTCGGTAATCTCGTCAGCCACACAGCAGTAAGTGGGTTTTACACTTGGGCTGTTAATTACTGTGACCCTTTTGCTTGTTAACGTCAGATGCGCTGTGCTGAAGTGCATGCACATCTACTGAAATTGTAAATCTATAAATAGTCTTTATATGTATCTATATATACCCACACGTGATTAATTGTACCAGTGACTAAATAAACCTATTTTTATCCAATCCTGTGATTCAACAGACATGCACTCTCAGTTTCCTGCTGACATTCGCAGCTGTAATCAAAATGACAGCAACTCTTTGCCCACCTTTATAAGGGATAAACGGTGCAGGTTGTGGATGTATGTAATTTCTACACTGCATTTCTTCAATTCTGTGTACTCTAGCTGTGAAATAATGCCTAAACAGTTCATGAATCAAAAATAGTATGCATAGTGTGGTAACATTTGGAAAATCAGACCAAGAGCAAGGAACAGCAATTTGTTCTTTTGGTTTGTATTTGTCTTAAACCCAAGTGGTCTCAATGGGGGCATTTATAAGTGTTCAAAGTAAGTCCAGGCCAGAGCCTGCTTTTGAGAATTCTAATTTGGTTTTCAGGTATCAGGTATCATCCTTGTGTCAAATTTATTTCAAGACTTGAAATGTTCATACACTGATCTCCAGAACCACTTTCTCTTCTTCAGTTACCCTACCATTCTTCTTGAGCCCTCAGCGATAACATCTTTTTCCTGATATCAACATCCCTTTGAAACTATAAGCAGCTTAAAAATCAATTTTACTGGTGCCTGGGTGAGGGTTGAAGAGCAAAGAGAAAACAGTCTGAGACCAGTCTGAGAAATACCTACAACTGGTTTCTAATCATCTCCATCTTGTCTTGCCACAGACCCCTCACAAGACAGCCATCACCTGAGTGTGACACGTTTTTTCCTAGCAACTGTTGTAACACCACCAGAGATAATGAGTTTGACCTCACTTTGGTCGCCCTTGTGACGGTGATGTGGGTTTGTTGTGAGGAGCACTCACTTGTCTGCAAGCAGTGGTGGGAGGGAGCTCAGCACAGGGTACCTGCTGGAGGCCCTCTGCCTCTCGGGCAGGCCCCTGTTCCTGAGCAGGCTGGAAGGGTCTGTTCTAAACCTGGCCGGAAAATTTTAGCAGTGTGGTTAAAACATAAAACCATGCTGCTTCATTTCGGGGCACTATGAATCATGATATTTAATACCACGTTTCACATTTTTTCTTACTGAATGGCCCCAATTGAACCTAGATTTATTCCCAGCAGATGGGGAAATGAGACACCAAGATGAGGACCTTTCGGACATGCCCACCCCTTCCAAACACTGATAATCACTCTCAGTTGAAGACTGGGTGCACAGAAATGGGTTGGGCTGGCGCTGGCCTTTGCAGAAGCCGGGTGAGGTCGGTGTGGGGCACAGGAGGGTTTTGTATCCCATCACATGTGATAGCTTCACTCATTTCTTCTCTGTGTACCTCAAGCTGATGAGGAATGTATTGCAATGAGTTGGTTGTCAGCCTTGGAGCAATGCCTCTCTACTGGACTTCCTAAGGTTTCTATGACTTTGTTGGTTTTCTGCTCTTCAGAAAGGAAAAATTTTCCCCATTCCACACCTTCCCCTCACACAGCAGACAAAACTAAATGAAATTCCTGTGTTTTGGTAGCATTTGACACCTGCTGCAAGGTTATGTTGGGTCACCTTTGAAAAGTAGTGACAGCAAAGTTTCTCGGAGACTGATGTACTTAGGATTTTTCTTTAATGTCATTTTTATTTAATCTCTGTTTCCTGTCTACCATGTCCTGTAGGGCAAACCTCAAAAAAACCTCAAACTTTGTCATTTGCCCAGAAGGGGCATTCTCAGATGAAAACGCGTATTAAGTGTTTTGGAATTCTGGTGAATTGTGGAGCTGAGGGCAGACAAATGTGCACATAATGTTTCGATTATTTTGTCCCCTTTAAATTAAAGCTTGATGAGAATCAATGTCAGTGTCCTCGCCCTCGCAAGAAAAAAGACAGTGCTTTACCCAGAAGAGTGAAGGTAGTCAGTGCCTCCAAACAGGAAAAGTTAAGACACAGGGTATGTGTGTAAGAAATACCAGACCCAAGGCAAAGGCACATCGTGCCCACCCACTCTCTGAACACGGGTAAAGATGTGATTTTTTCACCTGTGTTACTTTATTGAAAGGATGTAAGACACTTTCATAGGAAGGCAGGCTGAACTGGCTATAATTTCCAAAAATAACAGAGAGAAAGTGAACAAAGTATATCCACAGGGAAAAAAAGGGAAAGATAGTTACATACATATTTCTCCCTTAAATTAAACTTCCACTTTTTTTTTTTTTTATTGATTGAGAAATACTTACAGTTTGACAGATTTTTAGCTGGTATTTATTCATACCATAACGTAATGGTATCTGGTTCTCTGAATGTGAGTATTTTTAAAAATTCTGCCAAGTAGATTTGAATCTTCTTTTAATACAAATACTGTACTTCCAGCTGGATACAGAAGAATCTGCACATGATAGTATGTTTCACTTGAAAATACATTGTCTAAATATATTTGCTTAGCCTTGGAGAGAATGAAGAAAAGTAAATCTTAGATTTCTTTCTTTATTATTAATGTTCCAAGTGCTCTGTGAAGTTAAGGGGAGAAAAAAACAAGTGATAAATGTTTTAAACTCCCAAAATATGGCATATTCAAAGGAAGTTATGACAGTTAAAATTAATTAAACGAAAAAATAATGATAGCTGTTTCTATGGTGGTACACACGGCAAAAGCTGTGCATCTGTTGCAGAATGAAGTTCAAAGGTGTTTTGCAAAACCCAGGCAAAAAAAAGTACCATAGAACTTTTTGATTATGCACGTTCCAAGTTATCATGCAATACAGTATTTTGGGTGTATTTTGTTATGGGTTTGCTTTAGGAGGTGCAGTGAGCCATACAGTAAAGTTTCCACTTTGTTATTCGAAGCATAAGTTTGTCTCCAGAAAGTTTGCTATGCAGATCAGGCTGAACTTCGTGTGGCCTGGTGTGACTATTAATATTAATCTTTCCTTTTCATATTTTAATTTTTCTACCACAACTTGGAAATTATGGCTATAGCACACAAAAGGTTTTCCCTTTCTCTCCCCCCTTTCTCTCTTCCTCTTCCTTTCCCAAGATCTCTTTTTCTGCTCATACAAAGCTAAATTACAAGATGATATCGGATGGATATCAGCATCTTTCACAGTGGCTCCATTCCAATTGCAGATGCTGCCTACCAGGGTAAAGCTGGCAAACTCATGTTTGTACACAGACAGGAATAACACTGTTAAGTTAAGGAATAATGCTGGTACTAAGGTGGGTCGTAATTGGTGGTGCACAGACAGGTAAAAAACAGCTTCTCTGACCCAGTAACCTTCTTACTTAGCAGAAAAAGATGGTGGAAGATAAGCTTAGAAAGGCACAGGACATGCTGCCCTTAATATGCAGGTTTTCTTTGTGATTCCATCAGAGATGGAACACGTGATCCTGGGCAAGCCATTCAATTTCAGTGCATCTCTTTCTTCATCTGAGAAGGTGAGGATCAAGCATGCCTGCCTTACAATACAATGTGAAAGGAACATCGGTGATTCATATCTCAAGCATCATGAGAGAGTCTGTTAGAATTGTGAAATATTGATATTTATTTTTCTCTTAAATCCAGCATTTTATCCATCTCTTGAAGTACAGTGCACACAAGCACAACAAGCCAATTATTTCCTAATATATCCAAGACAGTCATATGCACATGGAGTACTGCAATCAGTCAACACAAGTGTGTCTATAGAGATCAGCTTCATCGACTATCTGATTTCATATAATCAGTGATGCATAATCCGGATCCGTCCACACCCTTATAACCAGTTCTGGCCCTCTAAAAGCTTCTTAAACGTTTAACTCTTCTCACTGGGGAGACAGCTAAGAAACGTAGGCAACACCGTAACTAACACTCTGTGCAGAGTAATTTTTGCGTGGGATAAACCTCCCAAGCAGCGATATCTTTGCATACTCACAGATATAAATACACAAAAATATAGACTATACATATGGAGAGGGATAAACACAATCTCTAGTAAAGAAGTTCCTTGTGTTGCTTATCCAGTAGTTGTTAATGAATAGAGTGAATAGAGTGTAGAGTATTTCTATTTCATGTGTTTTTAGGGGCTGAAAGCATTGTGTTTCATTTGCTGACATAATATGCCCCAACTGCTTGATCCTGGGGCTAAATAACACACTTCCATATATGTTTCATCCATAGCAGAGCCAGTTCAAGCATTCCCTGACTTTCCCGTGAATCACAGAGTCGCTGGGGTTGGAAGTGACCTCTGCTCAAAGCAGAAGCAGCAATATGGTCACACCAGGCTGCTGAGGGCTTTATCCAGTCAGGCCTTGAACATTTCTAAGGGTGGGGACTGTGAAACCACTCTGGGCAGCCTGTGACACTGCCTTACTGTCCTCATGGGGAAAAAGGTTTTTAGTTCTGCTCAGTCTGAACCTCTCGTGTTTCAACTAAACATCGTTGCCTTCATCCTCCAACCTTGCACTTCTGTGAAGAGCCTGGCTCCATCTTAGTGAGGATCTCATAGGTTCTCCAGGCTGAACAAGCCCTGGTCCTGCAGCATCTTCTCACAGGGCAAGGGCTCCAGCCCCTGACCATCTCAGTGAACTTCTGCTGAACTCAGTCCAGCTGATCTTGTACTGGGGGCTCAAACTGGACACGTGTCTCTGTATGTATGTATGTACATGTGGCCTAACAGGTGCTGCCTAAATGGAGTCATCAGTTCCCTCAGCTTACAGGCTGTGCTTGTAATGACGCTGCTGAGGATGCCATTCAACCAGGGAACATGGGGCTTATGTGGCACTTACTGTCTGCAATGGTCCTCAGGGCCTCTTCACTGGAGCTGCTCCCCCTCCAGTCTTTCTCCAGTTTGCATTGCTGCCAGCCATTCTTCCCTTTCAGGGGCAGGACTATGATGTTCTTACTGAATTTCACAAGTTTCCCGTCACCCTGTTCCTCCAGCCTGTCCAGGAAGCAGCCCTGCCTTGGAGCACATTGGCTGGTCCCCTCAGTTTGGGGCCATCTGCTCAGCTGATGAGTGTGCAATGTTGCATCCTACAGGTGATTGACAAAGATGCAAAGGTCCCAGGGAAGGCCCCTGTGGTGCTCTTCTTCTCACCAGCCTTCAGGAAGAATACATCCCATTAACCACCAACCTCTGGGCCCAACCATCCAACCCCCACTGCCTCTGTGCAGAACTGATCCTGCTGAAGAATAACACGGACAGAAACAGTTTGGGCTGGATGACATAACTGATCCAGTTTGCTGCAGAGCCATGATTTCACGTGTGCCACGACAACACTGGGGGAGGTGTGGAGGTGTAAACCAATTCAAGGCAGGGAGGGTGGCAATTTCTTAAATCAGTTTAAGTGGCACCACTTAATGCATGAGCTGGTGGTATACACTAAACGTTAAAACTTGAAATCCCTTACACCACACAAAAATGCATATGAAGCTTGCTTATCTGTGGCCTTGTAAAAATTCTCTGCAGCTTCCTAGACAAAATAGTTGTGTATTCAGGGAGAAAATGACATACTTGCAGCAATTAATATTTTAACTAACTGGCACCATTGCCAGTTTAGTGCATGCAGTTACAGCAAACAGAGTAGGATTTGCGTTTCTCTTGGTCCATGTTGCACTCTGCCTTCATTTGTGAGGTTATTGTGTCTTCTCAAGTGAAATTAGCATGCAAACAGACAAAGTTTGGAGGAGAAGGGTATTAGGTTTTTTTAACATTTGTCCAGAGTAAAAAAGGAAGTCTACAGTGCAATCGTGAAATCTGTATAAATTTCCCATATCCTACTTGCAGTGCCCTAATGATTATACTTTTTTAATAAGTGTCCAAAGATATGTTCTTCCATGCACTACCTCAATAAGAAACAAGAGAAACCAAACCCCCACCACTATTAGTTTTATAAACCAAGTCTAGAAATTTTTAAAAACTAAGAAATTAAAATTAGGAAGAGCAAAAGATCTGCCATGCTTTGTGCTTCTAATGAGGATTTACAAGTTACTTTGTGTTTATAAGAAACAATTACTTGGGAGTCCATTTTGGCTTTCTTTTAATTCACGTAAATGTTCTAGAAACTTTTTCTGCATAACGTGTACTTCAAATCTCTTTTCTTCCTTTTTTTTTTTTTTTTTTTTGANAAGTGCCAATTGAAGAGTGCTAGTGTATGGTTTGATAGAGCCAATGAGGATCACAGTTCTAAAAATGGCATGCAATCCACTTCTCTCTTGTCCAAATTAATTTCAAATAACATTGGAATCATGATGCTCTGAGGATATAAGTGAAGTTTTTATAATAAAAGGTATTGTTTCCCTCTACAAACTTATCCTAAAGTAAATTATTTTCTTTAAAGAAGTAGCAGGTTTTACAGTACACGCTAAGAATTCTAAGTATTAAAGAGAGGAAGGCAGAGGTTACAAAAGAACAGTGGACAGAAGGCAGTGCATGCAGAACTTTCTCCTCAAGCTTTAGCATAGAAATCCCAGCGCCCCATGTGCCTCTATGTGCAACATAAACTCAGAAATTAATGACACATTTAAATGGTACGTTTGAGCTCACTCTGCCAGTCTATGTGAACTCTCTGAAGAGATCAAGAGAGTGTGCTCAGATCATAAACTCAATACCAGCCCACTTTAATGCCTGACAGCAGTTCTGCCTAAGTCCTATTGAACAGTCTCCTTATCATGTGATAGCACTGCATTGCGTTACCCAAACCCTCTATGGTGCACCTGCTTCTGTCCCATGCCAACAAACCAGTCAGGTCACTGGTTGCAACAGCTTCAACCTCCCCTCCAAACTGCACTCCTTCAGGTCTGAACCTGTTGTTTCTTTCAGCAATGCCTGGGTGCCTCCCAGAGTGGGGGAGGTTGTAATCACCACCCCCGCCTCCATCGTACCGCTTGCAACTTCTTCTCCTTCTTGCACATTTATGTAAGGACAGAGGTGCGAAAGTGCTGCAGCAGTGGGAGATGATCCTTTCCAGCTCAGCAGCATGGTGACACATTTGCTAGCAAATGGAAGTTTGGCACCTGAGTGGTTTTTTGCACGCTCTTTCTCGATGCTCTTTTCTATTCCTCATCCCTGCTCTATAATTCACCAGGTTCTTTTGTTAAATTATGTGTCCCATGTGTTGTTTTATCAAGGAAAATAATCCAGTTTTCTAGATTACGTGTAAGGCATTTAATGACAAACATCTTTTGCAATATCTGTAGATTAGACCCTTTCTTTCCCTTCGTTTTTCTATGCATTAATCACTGCTGAGCAGAAGTGTTAAAAACTAGTAATTCAGTGGTCTATGTAGAAAAGTGATGGAGGTTCTGTCATAGGAACATGAGGCACTGCACTCGATGAAACTGAAGGTCGTGCTAGACCAATAATTTATTTCTGGCAGTGGCCAGCAGGAGAGATACTTAGGGAAAATGTGTAGGAAATATTGCTCTCTCCTCTTGGCAGGTTCTCCTCTGTGTTGCACAACAGGAGTATGGGAATCAGTGATCATAAATTGAAACAAGAAATGTTCTGACTGCAGGTAAGAGGGAACAAAAATTCATCAAGAAGACAATTAGCCATGGAACAGATTGTCCAGAGAGGCTGTGAACCTTCCCTCCATGGAGATTATCAAAAGACTTAAATCTCTTGGCTCATATTCAGTGTTGATGCTGCTCTGAACAGGAGTTTGACTAGGTGACCCCGGTCCCTCATTGATTCTAGAAACCCTGTAGGAGTAATTGTTCCTTTTGTAATCAGAGAGCTATCACATCTCTGAGCAGTTCTCACCCTGATTGCACGTGTCTAAATTTGTTTTTCATGAAATGAACAGCTGCAGTCTTGTTTGTTCTAAAGGCAACAGTGTTTAGACCATAATTTCATAGAATTTTATTCTGTCTGAGGCCATGATTATTTTTATTCAAACATTGGCTCAAATGTCACCTTTAGATGCATGGACTGGCAGCTGCAGCTACCAAACAGAAATCAGTGACATTTGAAATACACCTTCTGTGGAAATAAGTGTTCTTGATTAAAAAGTTTTAATTATGGCCCTATGGGGCAATTATTTTTAGTAGTTTTATGAGATGCATCTGCTATAGGTATTTGCCCTGCTTTCTACAATAATGCAATTTCCTTTTGTTGATGATATGAACACCCAGTAATTGCATCCTGTTTCTCTCTTTATCCACGTGTCCATGGACTTTAATAACAATAAGAAGTACTTAAGTATTATTAAGTTCATTGCACATATGAAATAATCTACAAACAGTTTGAGGGGGGTTTTGTTGTTGTTGTTGTTGTTGATGCGATGCTTTGAATTTCTAGAGCAAGCTAGAAAATAACTGCAGAGAGGTGTCTTGGCAATTACAGCTAGGACCAGAAGCCCTACTCAGCGTGAAAAAATATATATGCTCCATCCAGTAGGTCTGGCAAGGCTAAAGCAGAGCACAATTGATTTGCATGTAAGCACAGGGTGTTGGGAATCTTCATTCCGGGGGAAACCACTTGAAAACATTTTTGCATTGTGAAGGGAATAATTCAAGGATAGGATTCTGTTAATATATTAATTTGAGACTTCAAGTGAAGATGTGGACTTTTGCCTGCTGTTTTTGAAAATAATCCATGAAGCTAAAGGTATACAATGCCTGCCAGATCTCGAGGGATATGAGCCCGTTGACAATCCAGGTATACATGCATTTTTTTGGTAGAACTTGACTTGAGATAACTAAACTAAAAGATTTCCTGTCATGTTTGATGAACAGAATGCAAAAATCATTTGTCCTTTACAATGTCCTAGGAGGCAAAGAAGGAATCTCAGAGACTGTCCAACATGGCTTTGATGAGAAAGTAATTAAAGTCACTGACTGAGCTGTCCACATGTTTGAGTCAGATAACAATGTAATTGACTGTAATGGTCCCTGTGCTGAAGGACAGTAATCACAAGATAGATGTGGCTGAAACCAAATTTGCTAAGGGAAATTTTATTGGCATTTCTAGCCAATAGTAATAAGTCAAAAAGTTAATTTTACTTTACGCAAGACTTAAGTAGGCTATGCTGTGCTGATTTTTGAAGAGGAATGAGAACATAACTCAGTATCTGGATGGTTTTGTCTTTTTTCGTGATAATAACCTGCTATTCATAGTTTACAGTTACTACTAGCACCTCCTTCGTTTTGCAGTGGTAATCACATGTGCATCGTGTACACACCTCAACAGCTCTACCAACAGCAGATGACTTTGCAAGTCCTGCTGATGGGCCATCAAGCCTACATTGCAGACTCATCACAGCATACAGTAGTCTTAGGAGCTCATCTCCTCCCTCTCCAGGATGGTTAGAAGCTAATTTTAACTATAGATAATTTTGTAATTTGCAGGCAAAGAAGTCAGTTTGACACACTCCTCTTAGCCTGATTGAATTAATTTTAAATGCTTTGGCAGCTTTTCACCATGCTGCTGTTAAAAGAATTGCAGATAATGACACAACTTACAGCTGATCTCAATCCTTCCTCTAAAGGAAGAAAATAGCAACCCCCTACAATAAGGACAGCCAACCTAATTCTTTGTGCAGCTTTAATTGCTTCTTTCCTCCCCCTAGTTTTTTGTCAATTTAGGCTCCAATGGTTATTCTGGGAGGTAAAGTAACCAAGCATGCATATTCTGATTTTTTAACAACGCTAGGTTTTCTGGGTACGCTGAAAAACCACAGGCATTTTACAATTCTTACATTAATTTTTACAAGGTTTGATGCTCTCAAGTTACACTGAAAAGTTCCTTCATTGAACTACATAGATAGTCCCTTTTCTTCTCCAATGATATCATTTTAGAGGAGTCAGGGTGACACAGTGTGAGTCCAACTATAAACCATCTGTCCCCTTTTCCTTTACTGCAGTTTCGTGCAGCTGTCATTCATGACCAACCAGTCTAAGCTGTGCAAGGAACACAATACCTAAGCACCACTAAAGTCTTTACCCAAGTGGTCCTTGAGTCTCTAACAGACCTGAGAGGGGTGTTGCTTTTTCAGCTTGTGCATCCTCTAAGTAATTGATGACTCTTTTCTCAGTCTTCAAGCACCCCTAAGCAAGGGCTAGCAGGGCAGGGCAAGACACCTCCCCGTTCTTCCCTTGTATCAGCTGGGAAAAACATCTAGTTTTGCCCCCGAAACTCAGCACATGTTGGAATATTATGGTCACAGTTCCCTGTCAGTCAGCAGTGTGACAGTCCTAGGGAAGCTTTTGCCCCTTATGCAGTCAAAAGAGCACCAAGACACCTTTCTATGAACCAGGATTCAGCCCTAAATTTCAGGTGCACAATTCTCATGGTTGCTGAAGTAAGACAGCAATGTCACTTTTAAGAATATCCTGCATTTACATTACTGGCAGCAAGAGCAGCACACTTTTAATTTGCACATTAAGTCGATAAGATTTGAGAGAAACAAACGGTGCCCCCTACTTTTCTTGCAATATTGTTCTTCCAGTACCTTTGCAGCAAAGAATCGTTCTTAAGGCATCATTTTTAAAGAAATCCAGAGTCAGCATGTCAATAGTCAGCATGTAATTTAATTTGCATTTAAACTAATCATTTGCACACCTAAGCAGTAGAAAGGCACACAAATTTTTATGTATCTTAAGTGATGCTGGCAACTGCTGGGTTCATAAATTTGTCATTCAAATTCAGCCTGTAACCACAAGATAAGTTTCAGAGCAACCTATTCATTCCTGCCCCCTCCTGAAGCTGATCACTCGCATTTGTGCTGCTGTAGCTACTTATGGCATTACCCTCAAAACTGGATAACTCAAATGGTCAAGTTTTTAAACTCCTGTTTCTCTCATGGGCTTTCTTCATAATATAGATATTTTTGAAGACGAGGTGAAGATCAAGGCATATGGGGGAGACAGAAGACATCGAAGATAAGGACTTTTTAAGCCATTGTTGCTACTGAGTAGAAACTATGTGGGATGAGACCTTTACCCATTTAAAACACAAGTTTTTAATGTGAAAAAAGTATATAACCAATTAAAATAGAAACCAATTAAAGAAAAAAACCACCCTTGCACTCCATGGTCAATTCCTTGTAGATGACCACATTGAACTTACAAATCTGTATTTCTGCTTTAGAATTTACTTCAGAAAAATCCTTACACAAGTACTTGGCCTTAGGTATTTGAATGCTTTTATTGAAGCTTATTATAAATAAAATACACCTCACTTTAAATACTTTCCTAAATTTGGGTACATTTGATTTTTAAAGTTATACATTCATCTATGCATTCAACGGAATCTGGGTACTCTTAATTGTGTTAGGGACTATGTAGCTGATAAATATATTTGAGCATATCTTATGGAATGAAAGATTCTATTTTTTCTTGTTCATATGGCATTTTTCAAGGTAGCCTTTCAGAAATTTTAGCCTTGCCAAAGCAGACTGGGTACATCTTTAAGGCAACAGTGGTTACCTCTGATCACTGAAATGAAACAGCTGAAGCCACAGAAGATGCCTCACACGGAGATCCAGACACTGCAACACATTACTTCTTTTCAAAGCATTTTTCTATTTAGTATTTTCTCAAAGTAGGAAAGTGAAAGTAACTGTTACCTAAAATTCAATTTTTATGTCCAGTGTCTCAAGGAACTTCTGCCAATTTAAAGTCACATTCCTGATTAAGTGCTTAGTCCTCACACCCTCTTCTTGGCACTTTTCCTACCTTTCTGTTTTCTACTGCTAGGACTTTTGGGGCCACACCGATCCCCTTAAAACTAATGATGTGCATGAACAAACTGTTCAAATGTTCAACCAGATCATCTTGCCAAACCACCAACTGCAAACCTGCACAAGGGTTGCTGCTGGCACAAGGGAGGGCAGGAGTAAAAACGACGGAGTAGGCACCTGGCAGTGCTGTGGATAGAAGAGAGGTGGGCTGGAAGATCTCACCCCTATTTTCCAGTAGGAGAGACTTGCACTCTCCACCCAAAAAAATTGGTTTAGTAGGAAAGCTGTTAATTAAATTAGAGTTTTGCTTGGAGAAGGTCAAATGCAAAATTATTGTGAGAATATCTGAATGGGCCTGAATGAATGAAACCAAATGCTTGTATGATAGAAATGGTTTGGCCAACGTTACTGTCATTAGGAAAAACAAAAATAAGGAATTCAGTTTGCAGCAACTGCTCTTTACAAGGTCAGGACAGTAACTTGTTTTGTGCTTCTGATATCTAGAGAGGGCAAAGGAGATGCTGAGACAAAGTCAAATCATTGCGTGTATTACATTTTTTTCCTCTGATCTTTTCACATACACACAAAAAAAATGATGTTCAATGTAAAACATAAATAATTTACAGTGTGAGCTATTCGTTAACAACAAAAAAGCGAGCTTTGAGAGGTAAAGTCAATCAGCAGTTGAGCTAAAAATACATATTTTTGTGCTCTTTAAAGACTAGTCCTAAGTCTGGTCTGAACAAGATTCTGTCTTTATTTTAGTCCTATTGGGTAATGGTTTATTTTCACTGAGCTCAGCTGTGTAAAATCTGAATCCAAAATTCTCTGCGTTCCCTTTTTACTTTGTTCCCATTTTGAGTGACCTGAATCAGCTAGAGAATAGAATAATGCAGAGTTGAGTATAATAACTCTAAAATGACCAATTTTCAGTGTAGTCTCAGCCTCTGAATCACTGCAAGAGCTCATGCTCATGTCCTAACCTCCTCCCTACCTTGTTTGCACCTGAGATAAAATTAAGACAGTAAATTTCCTTATCCAAACCTGCACAGTGCACTCACCTCAGCAGTGACTGAGCAACCGAACATACTTCACAGAGGCTCAGCAAGGATTGCTTATTTTGCACAGCAGTTGAAAGATTAAAATGATTTGTTGAGTTGTAAGGCCCAGTGTAGGCATCTTGCTCCACATGGTCAGTTCACCATAACAAAAAGAAAAACAGCCTGGAGCCCAGCCCTGTTGCCCTTGGCACAGCAGGGTCCCAGGGCTCGCTGTCTTCCCTGCATGGACCCACCTCAGCCTCATCTGGCTGCAAGCTCCAGTCTCTTCAAAGTTCCCAAGCCCAGGAGGTTTTTTAATTCAGCTTTTTCTTCAGGTTTTCCAATTGGTTCAACCAGGATTCAGGCTATTAGGAATTTGTCCTTATGCATCTTCCTTGTCTTGTTTCATGCCTCACCGAGGCCAAGAGCAAGGGATCCATCTCAGCCCTGGGAATCCCACTGCAGCATCACAGGGACTGTGGGTGAAGTTAGCAGTATCTGAGTTATGCTTTCTAAGCAGTTTCCAAGAGACTTCATTTCCTTCTCTGAAAGGATGCTGCCCTACTTAGCCTGACTACCTTTCATCTGCACAGCAGCCCCTAACATTTTTGATAATAGCGTGAGTTTTGCAGTCTGTTATTGTCTCTCAGCTGAGGTAGTGGCCGACTGAAATGATTGTCCAGCAGCTTCTTCAAATTGAAATATTATTTACTGTTTTGGATACAGAGCAGATGGAGGGGGATTAGACTCTGCTTAAACCATGGTGCTCACAAGCTTCTACATCCAAGCAAACCTCTCTTCATTGTGCTTGGAGTAGTCAGAATCCACAACAGTGCCTTTACCTGCTTCATTTTAGAACTGATCTCTTCCTATATTTGCCTTTTTTCCAGAGTAACTATGCGCAACTTTTTCTTCTTACCTCTGTTTTACATTAAAGGAAGATGATTCCAGCTAAATAAAATGAATATCCCATTTTCATCAAGCACAAAGTCTAAAATCCAGGATGCCTAATTCCTAAGTCACCAATGTTTACAGGACCTAGAATACCTCTAAAGTTGATTCCTTCATGGCTGTTTAATGTATTTCTATATTGGAGGAATAACAGAACTGATGGTTATCTGGGCTATGCTGTGGGGATTTCTTTTCCATAGATAGCTCTCTCACTCTGCTTTAGTTTTACTGACAATGAAAATCCATATTCACTAAGTTAAAAAATTCAGATCCGAACTGTCTCTCTTCCTGTCCGCTTTGATTTTGCATCCCATGTTAAATGTGAGCATGCTATTTCTTTTGAAGATCCTTAACTTCGAGGGGCTTTTGTAACCTTGGATATTTGGGAGTATTAATAATCTCCTTGTTCATTCTTAAAGATGGCATTTTTAAGAGCAGTGCAAGACAGGACAGGAAAGGAAAGACAAGACCTTTTGACATAAGAAGGCCACCAGTAACATTTCTAATGTTTTACCTGATAAAGGTAATCATAAAATAACAATTTCTCGGGCTGTTGAGAGTATCAAGAAATCAACATTGGCAATGTATTTAGATGTCCGCATGACTGTTACCTTGAAATAAGTGTAAATTACGTAGTCTCAGATTAGTAACTTGGCAGAAATTAATTCCTCATTTAAGATTTTATCAGCAACTCTAAATATGGGTAGTGACCATTATGTGGCTGCAAACTATTGAGTCTGTCTACAAAGAGCCTGGCTGATCAGAGTATTATCAGCACTATCAAAGAAGCTCTTGGAAATGAGTCTGACAGTCCTTTCAAAAATGCACTAGAGAGATTGAATGTTACCTTTGAATGATGTAACTTTGATTTAGCAATTCCGAGCATTCCATCTGGTGTATAAGTCCTCTTAACAGCTGCAATGGCAGTGATGAGTCAATCCATGACATGTTTATCTGATCCACGCTCAACAGGTGCATTTGAGCTGTTTCACATCCATGCAGCGCCTAAGTAGCGCGCTGCATAACTGTGTTTATATCAGCAGGGGCTGAGAAAATCAAGGCAGCTCCTTTTGTTTCCTTTCTAGAGCAAAGAAAAGGGTTTCCTTTGCAATGGCAGTGCTAACCCACAGTGGGCAAAGTGTAGAGGATAGAGGGGAAGGAGAACGAGTCAATTCTCACACATGAGCGTGGTAAAATGGCTCCTCTCTAGGGCCTTATAGCTGAGCTCAAGTGCAATACCTGTCTGTAGCAACTTAACCTTCACAGACCTTCACATGCATGACCTTCACAGACAGCCTTGCCATTAAAGGGGGTTCCTGGTGATGGAAGGATGGATGGATGGATGGAGGCCCCGAGGCTTGCACCAGCTGCTCAGTGCGTTGCCCCAGTATTGCAGTGGCCTGCAGAAAACTGGGCCAGGCTGTGAACACAAGAGAAGGCAGCCTTGTCCTGTCTTCTGTTTCTGGCAAATGAAAAATGGTTTATTGCCACACATATTAATCAGGTATTCATCATGCTTGTGCACCAGAATCTTGCTGTGTGTCCACTGTGTCCCAAATTGCTTCCATAAATCTACTATATTTGTAACTGGGATTTCTAGAGGAGTCTGAAGTCATTTGTTTGAAAGTGCACTGAGTTACCTCTAACCAAGTAATTTTAGCAAAACCTTTTAATATCTATGGAGAAATACCAGGCTTACATTTCAACTGCTTTTTCTACTAAACTCTCATAAGTTAAGAAAAGTCCTTTTGAACTCTCTATACAGGTTCATATTTCAGCCTAACTGAAATACTTGAATAAAAATGAGACCAAATCTTTAACATTGAGGCATTCAACTAGAATATCTAAATTTTCATTGCACCTCTAAATTGCTTCTAGATCTGACCTAGTCTGGCCCTACTTAGCTTATAAAATCTTCAGAGGCAAGTATGAGAAAGATCTAATCTCTTGTAGGCTGTAAATCAATCACTGTCAATAAAATTCATTTACAATTATGATGTCAGCTTACACTGGCAAATACAGGTAATATTATTAATATTTATATTTCACATTTAATTGTAATATGTAAATATTCTTACATAAGGGCCAAAGATCCTGAAAGACCTTGCAGTAAAAACATATCAGTCTAAAAGTTATTAACTTGTTTTGATTAAGACTTGGATCAACAATATCCATGTTGTGCATCTCATCAGGGAGTGTGTAGTAGGTCATCATGCAGCTGTGCCTAGTTTTCTACAGTGCTGCCCAGCAAATCTGTGTCATTTAGCCCAGGTTGCAGTATGCTCTTATATTTTTTTTAGCTGTTGAGTTGCTCAGTTTAAATTCTCAAGGTTTTGGCCAGCATATCCTTTTGGCAGTATCAAAATACTTTGGCTACAAAACACTTCAGTGACAGATACTATATGAAACTTTACCATTATGAAACACACAGCTTACACTTTCTTCAGAAACTATACCCAACATAAGAATGTAAACAGGACTCATGCACAAATCCAACAGAAAACCCTTAGGTAAATCCTTTCTAGTTCTGCTCACTAAAAAACAAAATGAGTTTTTAGACTCTAGGGTCTCTCTCCGATATACCTTACCAGAGATATGCCTGTCAACTAATGCAAGGTGGCTGTTGGTTTAAGAACACTTTTTCCACACCCCGATGGCTGTCTGATAGCCAGGATCTAAATCAAACAGAGCTTTGTGCCTTGGGCTGTGCCTCTGTAAACCTTACTGTTTAATTAAGCAACAGTATCAGAGAACATCCACATCATACAAACACTGTATTGCTGCTTTTAAATATTTACCTGGTACCCAAAGAACACCTGGGAGTTTTTGAATCAAAGAAACATCAGAACTAGAAATTCAACAGCTGCTTATGAGAAAAAATACTTATCGCATGCTTACTTACACTTTGCATTTAACTCTTCTTATCTAAAAAGCCATTTGGCAATTAAAATTTGCCAAGACTACAAGACTGTATTAATCCAGACCAGAGAAAAAGAATACAATTTGCCACTACAGTATTGTTTTTCCCATTAATACATATTTGATGCTTGTAGATGGGACAACCCTGGAATGAATATCAGCTTCAATTCCCATTTAGTATTCCCGATGAATAATGTTTACAATCCAGATACACTATAATGCTTCTCCTACCAAGCCAAATGTTGTATTTTGGGCAACCAGAGGCAGAATTTTCCCTGAGATGATGCTTTTTTTAATGCAATTTAATTAATTCAGGAAATCCCAAGTTCACTGGCCATGAAGCAGCACTACAAGTTTATGTGTTTATTGAAGTCGTATTCTTGGTGAATTATTACAACGGCAATTGGGAACAGTTTTTTCTATTGCTGTTGCTTCAGTAGCAGACAGCACGATGTTATCTTGAACATTTCTGCAACTCGTTACTGCCTTTTATTCTTCCTCATAGACTTGCAGATGAACAGTCAGAGAAACTCTCACATGCATTGGCAGTTCCCCACATCAACAATGGTTTGTTTTGCTGCTCACAAATGGACTTAGAAGGCTGGTCCCAGTGGTCATTAACTGGGCTTTCCTCATTTAGTTATTTTGTAGAAAAAGTAATCTCAGATCTATACTATCCTCAAAAGATACCCATCTGATTGGAATCTGAATGTGGAAAAGAAGTTGCATGACCTATTCACGCACTCCTGGCAGCAGAAGGGACAAGTTACCAACACTGATTCTGCTAGAGCTGCGAGGAGCTGTGAACTCTTACTGTGAAAGGCAGCGCAGGTCTGACAGGATGGGTGATAGGGTCCTTACATCGTTCCTCTTTTGTCCTCTGGCAGGACCTAATGAGCACCTGTGGGTAACTCCTCTCCCATCATGAGGTCTTTTTTGTATGGATTACAAGTAGATGTGGTGTGCTCGCAGCTGTGCGGTGTTCTGTAAGAGGCATGCGTAAATCCATCCCGACTGAAAGGTGATAAATGGAGGGAAGCTCACAGAGAAAGCAAGGGATCTTGCTGATATTAGCAAACAGGCATGGCATGATTTATACCACAGGAGTGTATAGTAGCCTCCTTCTGCTTTGGCTGCCTATAACCAACTGCATTTTCTTGTGCTCTTAGGGCATTTAAGTACAATGTCTAATCTCACATTGTCATTGCATAGTTCAGTCTCTCACCACACAGCAGGCACAGATACCAAAATAACCCAGGAAGCAAGACTTCTCCATGTTCCCCTTGCAAGTAACATGCCAAAACAACAGCTGTTACCACTTCTAAGTTGAGTAATTCGGTGCAACCCGATTCTTACTGTTACAGCTGCTATGGCTGAAGAACTGCAACTCCGTTGGTACAAGTTCATGCATTTGGCAAAAGGCTCTTCGTGACAAACTTCTGAGCTCTAGGCTGCATCTCCTACGTGATTAAGGCCTACATGATTATAAACTCTCCGGAAAGCTCATCTTTGCATAAGTTACTTATAGAGGGATCTAGGCACAGTGACTAGGATTTTATTTAATTTATTTGTCGCAGTATTTATTATTGGCTGGAGTAGACACTAGATTGATTGTGAAATTAAATGGCATGAAAATACCCAGACTGTGAGACAGAAACTTATTTGAGAATCTAAATAATGCAATAATTAATAATTCTTCACAGCAAAGCAATGAATCCTATGTATGTTTTTGATAGAAGCATGTTCTATCAACCAGCTGAAAGATGTATTTATGACCCATGAATCCGAGTTGGCCTGGCCATCAATTACTGGCAAACAGGGAAGCAGAAAAACTAGACTTTATACAAGATATCTTCAGTGAAATTATATTGAAATGTGTCAGGGCTTGTCTGATAAAAAACCTAAAGCTCCATTAGTGCAAAGGCTCCTATTGCCGCACTTGGTCACCATAAAGAAGGAGAAAACTTCCACTATGCCATCTATTACATCGTTCAGGCAGTGCAAGTAGATCAGAAACATGCCATTTCCTCTATTGAAGAAAGGTATTTCTTTATAAGATGAAAATTGATGTGCTGAGCAAGGGGCTGCCATAACTGAGGTGAGCATTGTAATCCACTCAAATAGCAAACCCTTCAAAGTCCAAACGATGGAGTTGTATTGTTTCCAATAGCACAGATTTTTCCAGGTAGAAGGTTCCTTCTTTTTTATTTCCCCAAGTTGCAGACAAGGTTTACTGAGTTAAGGTGTTTTCTTAGCATTCATTGCTACACGCTGTAACAGTACAAGATACCGAATATATTTTTTCTGTATATATTTTCAACTGGTAGTGTATTTTACAGTGTACATTGCACTCACTGCAGAATGCCCTCCTGTGCTGAAGTTCTGCAAAGGCCACAAGCTGGCCATCCTTGCCAAGAAAACAGTGACAGATTCAGTCCCTATGACATAAATATACATAATCCCTTCGTTAACCAGTGGGGGGTTTCCTATACAACCCACAGAAACACAGGCATGGAACTGCTACAGGAAAAAGACTTGTTGCATGGACTCTCAAGCTAAAGTGCCTGTCACTAATACTTGCCAAAGCTAATTGGAACTGCTGCTTCAGAATACAATATCATAACAGCTCTAGGGCCAGCACTTCAAAAAAATTGCCTAATTGCCAAAATTGAACCTAGAACAATAGTCCAGGTAAGAAGCATTTAGGGACTTTGAGGGCAGTAGATCCTGTACACATCCTGCTGATTTCGCCATCGATTCAAAATAATCGCTCCTCTTACAAGCAGGCATCAGTTCTCCATTCTTATTTTCAGGAGGAAGCCAGGAAAGGTAATCTAGTAATGAAAGAATTTGAGGTAAGCAGGTTTAACAGCTTCTTTTTGCTTTCTGTGTAAGCCCATTGCAAAGGTACATGCTGAAATTATGTGGGGTTTTAAACTGTTTTCTTAACTCCTTTTATTGTTCCTATAAATGACATCAGCAGGCCTGATGCCTCAAACTTCATTGGTTTATAAACAGAGATACTGACGGACTGATATATTGAAGGCTTCTATTTTACCATATTATTTCCTGTGCCCGTAAGAAATACATGGAGATCTTCTGACTTTAATCAATCAGGCTCTCTTCCAGTTTCTTCCCTCTTCAGCAGGATGTGTCTGATATATTGGTGTGTGCTGTGATAATTGTACAGTCTCAGAAACTGAGACTAAAGTAAGAAAAATCTCACATAAAACTTCTGCTGCTTCTGCCAGAAGCTGAGTTCAGATGAGTTGGAAGGTAACTTGATTTTGTTTGGCTCTGGTATTTTGTCCTCCAGAATCTCAGTTTAGTTATATCTAAAGTTCCTAGTTCCTACAGTTATTAAGTAAATTGAAACAACTCTAGACGAAGAAGGTGATGTGTGCCTGTGTTTGCAGAAATTCTGAATAAATGGTGTTGAGCCCTGTGAAATATCTTCTTTGTGTCAATGGGTTGTCAGGTTGTTAGTGGCAGTTATTGAACTGAGACCACTCTATTAACTATTTCACTACTCTTTACAGTGTATAAAAATGAAGATTGGCAAATAAACAGAAAGTATTGTGCAGGCAGACATTTTGGGTTGGTCTCATCCTTAGGGAGTTTCTGAAAAGCTGTGTCATTTTCTCCCTCATATTTCTGACTGGAGCAGCCCACTATGCAGCAGGAAAAACCTAACATTGGCTTTTGTCCACCGGGGATGAGTCAATCATACGGTGCCTGATTCAGCTCTGCGGTTTCTTTGTCCTGGTGGCAGCTCCTCTTCTCTGGAGAACAAAAGTAGATGCATTATTACATTGAAGACATTCAACACATATGGGTCGTGTTTTCAGACTTCTCTGAAATCAGACAGCTCACATGATGGATATGAAATAAGAACTTGTGAGTGCAATGAGAAGTAACCAGTGGTTTGCAGTTTCATTTAGTGCATTGTCTGATGACAAAGAAGGGAATTTAGCAAGTGGTACATCAAGAATGAGCAAACAGATGTGGTTTTCATGTAGGGTATATTTAAGGTGCAAGGATGTTCTGGGTGGTAAATGTTAGACAAGTCCAAAGCAAAGCTGGGAGCAGTCATGAAAGAGAAAGAGCATTGAAGGGAACTGAAACAAAATTCATATTTGGGGAAAGAGAAGAGTACAGCTGTCCTATTTGTGTACCTTTCCCTAGGTGACTGATCTGGGCCATTGCCAGAGGCTTCTTGCATATGAGATTTCTTGCATCTTTGCCTGAGCCTGTGTAGCAGCTCTATCTCCTTAACCTTTCTTCATTGCTGTTCATGTTTTTCTTTTGCTATTTTAATAATAAAAAGCAACGACTCATTAACACTGTTCTTTGTAGGTAATCAGGCACTTTAAAAATATTTGAAGAAATTGGGAATTATCACAAGATGGTTTCTGTGTCTGTTGAATCAGCTGTTTAAGTATCAGACCTTTTCTGATGCTTCCCTTAACTAAGCAAAAATCCACGTATGGGTGGATTGTAGGAACAGGGCAATTCTACCAGGTATGAATAAAGACAAGAATAACTTGTCTTTAATTCACTGGACATTACCAAAGTGGTGTATTTTTTATCTTGGACTACATGTGACTGGTATAAGTTATGCCTTATCTACTGGGTGAGGGGTTTTTGTTCATTTCATTCTCATCTCTTTGTGTCCATGGAATATGCCTTCTGAAATACCAGAGCTGTGCATGTATTTGCAGACTCATTGATGGGCTTAAGGGAAAAAGCATGAGGCTTTCTGTAGAATATTCTTGACCACAAATTCTCTGTTCTACTTCACAAGAGAATATAGAACCCTGTAGAAAAGGAAGGACCTGAGACATGGGAAAATGGATTAATCTTGTGACTTCTCCTGGAGGTCATTATGTTGGTTGGGACAGTTGGAGTTGCATAGGAATTAAGCTCCAACTGTCTGTATATCCCCAGCCATAAAATTTTACCTAGATATCTTTTACCAAGGACAAAGACTTGAGTGAGATTGCATTTCATTTCTAGAAATACCTAACCTGGCTACATGGAGAGAATGAGATGAACTGGTGGTTCATCAGTGCCCAAACATTTTTAAAAAATGCTTAAACAAGCCACATTTCTTAAAGGAGTCTCTCAGTTTTTAATTTATAAAATGAGAACAGAAACATAACAATACTTTACAAGGGTGTTTAAGGCTCAGTCATAAATACTGAGGGCACTTTAATTGAGAGAGTTGTTTGATAGTGTAGGCTCTATTAGCTGGAAGAGGAGTGCATACCAAACTGAATTTACTGACACTCAGCTCATATTTGCTTAGGAGATGGTCTCAGAACAGATGAGTGTGAGACATGTTTATTTTAAGTCTGCACAAAATTAGACCTTGAAAATCTTTTTGAGAATTTTTGCATGCTCGTCTAGAGTGACTAGGTGCCTTGCCTTTTTTAACTAAGACTGTATTTTAAACATACTTATAATAAATGTACTTGCATGCTATCTAATATAAATAATTGATTACTTGGAATAAATATTCATGATCTCAGGCACAAAACTCACCGAGGACTAAGTCGGTTGTGAGCCTGTCCCAGGTCTTAACATCCATATCATTGACCTTCCTACAGTACCCTGCAGATTTTCCATCCTGCCATTTTAAGCTGTAAATTTTCATCCAAATAAGCAACTGTCTGCTTTCCTGACATACCCACAGCTCTTCCTCTGGTGTTGCGTTCAGCCAGTTGATATCCGCAAGATGTCAGAGCGTATCACGAGTGAGGAGGGTTAACCTTTCAAAACTGTTTACCTCCATATGTGACCGGTTTTTGCAGCACTGCAGTATTGTGGCACAACCTCTAAGTATAGCCTTCAGATGTGTTTCTAGGAACACTGGCTTATAAATAAATACAGTTGACAGTCTGCTGATCACAAGCCTATATTTACCACAGAGAAGCTGACATGATGTCATGAAGGATTTGACAATTAACCTTGAAAATTCCCGAAGTATGTTCGACATCTATTGAAGTTTTTCTGAATAAAACCAAAATTTTTAAAGTAACAAACATATGGCACAGGGTTCCTTTGGATTACAGAATATAATCACTAACCATAAGGGGGCAAAAATAATTTCACCTCCATCAGAGTCATGGATAGGATTTTTAAATGTTTCTGGGCTCGCTATTTGATGTTTCAGCTGGGTAAACATTAGTGAAGCAGTTTGCTATACTGCTGCGGCTTCTTCTGAGCATTTGTATTAAGTTAATTCAGATGAAAAGTTGGCCATGTCTACTTTCCCTCCTGGAAGGTCATTCTAATGGTGCTTTCAGCTTATCTTGGGTTTTTGAGTTCTATTGTTTAAGCGGGAGCTTCAACACAGAAGAAAAGCAAGTTCATGGGTGCATGAGTGACTGAAGGAAGAAAAAAGATACAGGGGCATCTTAGCTGGATAGAGCCCTGGAAACAGCACAGGAAGCTTTTAGCAGTTAGCAGAAGAATACTACCACTGAAAACATAGTTCAAGTCTTGGGGAAACTAATTTTCCCAGACAGGCAGTGAACATGTTCTCAGCAAGGGACTGGGTCAATGTGCCCTCAGGTTACATTTCCAAAACTGTAACTGAATTGGAACTGGCACTAAGGATTCGATACAAGGGTTTATTTTGAGCTGTAGTAGGAGTCTTACAGCAAACTTAACATCAATGCTATTTTTAGATGTGGAGATCTTGGCCCATAGGATTTCATCTGAAGTGCTTTAATGTCTAAGTCCCACTGACATCGGGGCGTTAAGCACTTAATTACTGCTGAAGCTTAAGTTACTTTTGAAACTAGAAACGGGACATTTCACAAATTTCTTATGGTGGATTTAATGTGACTCAAATCCTATTGAGTTACGCATTGCCTTTGCACCTCCTTGTGCCATGAGTCAACAAACAAGGAGTTTTGCCCCTAAGGTGGAATGTTGGCAAGTACAGCCAGCACAGGAGAGAATTAAAAACCAGCTCTTTATGTTTCTCAGCAGTACTCTTTTCCTTCTGTGTGACTATGTGCCTCTACTGAAAAGCAGTTCTGGTGAGCCTTATTTTTTCTCACAGAAAGACTCACAGGTGTTTTCTGGTTGCTTACAATGCATTAAACCTTTACTCAACTTTCCTCCCTCCCTCCCTTACAGTCTTGCAAGCGTTTAACTTAGGTGGGTCTCTGAGGCTTTGATGCTTTGCAGCTGAGGAAAGAGCCCTGCATTGCTTGGCAGGCTGACCTATTGCACAAACACAGGCAATTACTCCCACCACAGAGCAGCCCTTAATTCACAGCCGGGGACTGTAGAACAGCTTTCTGGTGTGCAGTGATCCCCTGATGTCCTGGAAGACAAGTAGCTGTTCCCTCCTGTGCAGAGACTGTGGCCTTGGGAAAGGCAACGTGGCTACACTCCTCCAAAGCTCGTCAGCTGAATCAATAATCCTTTAAAACTGTCGGCAGCAAAGGCAAATGACAGCCACCTTCCAGCTGCTTTAATTTATACCAGGATAACGTGTTGGCAAACTCCCTCAATCCATCCTCCTACTCTGAAGGCTGAGGACCTACATTTCCTATGGCAAATATGTGTGATTATGTAAGTGTCTGTCTTCAGAAGTGCAAAGGGTTCTTTCATTAATTTCATCCCAGGAAACCTAAACTGAGCAAACTAATTATATTAGCAACTAATTTAATTAATTGACAATTTAGCCAGGGTATGCGGTGTTTGCCTTTCAAGATGTAAAGGCATCCTGTGCTGGGGATGCCTGCTGCATCGAGCCCACCAGGACTGGCACCCCATTTTTCCTCAGTTCCCTTATCATGCACGCCTTATAAAGTCATTTATTATACAAATTGGCTACTTCAATTCCTTTCCCTGGATGGTGTTTGCATTTTTAAAATGCAGTGTGGAGTGTTTGCTCATTAGTCAGTATTCTTTAGCTGTCACTCAAAATGGCTGCATGACTTGATTCCCTGCTGGTTGAAAAAAAATAGCAGAGAAGCTGCCAGTCAACTTCACCAAACAGTCCAACAACAGAGAAACTGCAAGCCCAGAATATTCTCCAGTTTCTGTAATTATACACTGAGCAGAGTAATAGAATAATTGGCATTCATTACATGAGTTTAAGTGCTCACATTATAAAATTCTATTTTGAGGACATTATTAACATGCAGTAATAATTCAGGTCAGGTTGGTGATACCTAGCACACAATAGCTTTTGTAGAGTTAGGGAAATTTGTTAATATTCTACTTGCAAATATGCCAGTAAAACTGCTGCTTGATTTCTAAAGATGCAAAAGAAGTTTTTAAAGACAAGTGGCAGATCTTGAATATTTCAGAAAATAACTGATTTAAGAAAATATCCTTATTCAGACAGCGCTGCTATTAAATTGCTGTTTCAACAGCAGAGTATATACCCTGTATATACTCAGAAGTTCCAGATACAGCTGTGCTGGAATGTGCCATTGGCCAAAAATAATAAATTCAAGTTGCAGTGTTTGATTGAATAATTGTACTGAGTATATCAGAAAAGATATTTTTAAAAGGCCCATAGGGGTTTAGTAAACTAAATTCCAGTAATGACCCATAGAATTTATGCTCATAAATACCCAGTCCTCAAGTCTCTTCCAGATGAGGAAAGCCATTGGAATTTTATGCCTCTGCAAAACTGATCTAAGAAGATTTAGTTCATCTAACAGTTACTGCCAGTGAATTAGCACAAAATTCATTAGAAATTTGTGTGCACAAATGAGGAGTCTTGAACAAACCTATCACCACTGTGATAATCTTGTGAATGGCATCTAAGGTTGGAAAAACTCCAGGAAAACGTCTCTCAAAGGCATGCCAGTGTTCACAGCAGGCATTCTCAGCACGCTTGAAAGAGAGCGTTTAAACGCTGTCTTGGGTGAGCACAGGCACAAAGCTTCACCTCCAGTTGTGAGAAGATAAACTAAGCACTTCTTGATCTAGAATGTAGAAAGCTGCTAAGTTGGTAAGATAGCTTGATTTATATGGCTCTTGAGGAATGGCAGTTGTGATAATTCTGAATTGTAGTTGCTAGCCAAGTGCTCTAAAGAATGAAATAAATACCTGTCGCTGCCCAGTACATTAAAAAGCCCAACTTGAAAACATTCTCTCCTTCATGATCTGACCTATTTTCAAAGCCCAGTTGCTTTTGGTTGATTAAATGGGACTCATCTGGCTTCCTAAATATACAAATTGTTTATCTTTTTGCTAAACTGATCATTCAGGAAAAGAAGTTTCTGAAGCTCCAGCTTGATGCTGATGAGCCAATGTCTGCAGTGCAGGCACAGATTGTGGTGCTGGCTCGTGGGCAGCGGTGCTCGGGTCCACTGATAAGCACAGCGTCGATGCAGGCAGATAATTCAGAGCTTGAAAGTTTAGCCAAGGAGTCTGCTGCAGAGTGGTGCTGAGGTGCCATTGAAGCCATGCTCTTTGTGGCTGGGATAATAGAGTCTGCTTTAAAACTCCTGGGTTCCTACTCTTGAAAAGGCTTTGTAGGTAGATATTTCAGGCAAATCATTCAGTTCCTTTTGCTCTGGTTCATGCATCAGGAAAATGGATGTCATACTGACATTCTTCATCAGCTATTTTAAGAATAATGCAATGACTACAGAGAATACTAAAATATTTTGAGAAAAGGTGTTAGATCTACAAAGAATTGTTAAATGTCCCATTCATGGGAATACGCATATTCTGGGAGCTAACGTTGCTCCTCTTGAAGAGCTTAGAGGAGCACAATGGAGCTATAAGGGGAAATTTTGTCACCTTTTCAGCATGGATAAAGGAGAGGGAATCTTATACTGGGGACAGAAATAATGTGTTTTACTAACTGAATATTATCAGACACCATTTTTTGTGCAATCACTTGCATTTCCCAGAAGCCTCTGAGATACTCAGTTTATGAACTCTTTGCACTGAGAATAGGAGGTGTTGAGATCATGCCTATGACTTTATCTATTTTAATGTTAAATTATGAATTTATGGATCTAGGTACTCTGTGAATAGCATACATTATTTTAATGCAGACAGAAACACAGTGTGACAGCAAATAATTACAAATACATTCCTGCAGTCTACGGAACTTTACCTGATTACTTGACTATTGCATTCAGAGTTTCTTCACCTCATTAGGAGAAAGAAAGGTAATAAAAATGTACAGAGGCACAGGGCAGGGGTTATTCTGATGACATAATTTAGCAAATAGGAGTGCTAGTCAGAAGAGAAGAAAGTGAATTGAAATGCCCTAGATAATGAAGGCTGCTCTGGAAAGACTAGGAAGCAGTTCTGACTTGATAGTTGCTCACAAAAGCAGACCTTTGTCCTCAATATGACATCTTGTACTAAAACATGAAGCAGGTAACACAGCTAAAACTTTCTTTAAAATTAAGAATATTAGTTTCCTATGAAATTTGTTGCTGTAGCGGGATCTTTTAACAACAACAACAAAAAAATTAAAAATAGCTACAGTTTTTAAACAGGATTTTAAAAAACCCTGGCTGTTTAAGGAAAGCAGATGAGCTGGCTTGAGGGGAAAGCCTGAAGAACAACAAATAGGTACGACCTGTGTGTGACTACACACAGGCTGGAAACCAGAGCCGGGAGTTGCTGGGACCAGATGCTGCTGCTCAGAGGAGTGAGCATGAGAGGGCAGCTGTCCGGTTTTATGGTGGGCCACAACACATTCCTGAGCCAGAAGGCTCTGACCTCAGTGCTCCAGTCATCAAGAGGTTTTATCTAGATGCAGATGCCTGGGCACCTTGTCCCAGTGCTGGGATGGGTACAGGGATGGGGAGATACCAGATGAGATGGACATAGGAAGGGAGGAGGAGGGCTAAGTGTTTGAAGCACCTCTACAGAAAACAAATACATGAGCTGGGAAACCTGCTGCGGGAAAGCAAGAAATGTAAGGAGTATTGGGAAAAAAGCAGTTTGGAAACCTTGCAGATGAGGTGACAAAGAGAACAGGAAGATGTCTCAGGGAGCATTTGGGAGGGAGGTGATGCTGAATCTTTTTTAGGGTCAGAAACAGCACAAGGGAAATATGTAGAACTGAAATGGACAAGATGTTTAAGCTATGGCTTATGGTGGTTATTTTGTGAGAGGAGAAGGACAGGTTGAGTATGCCAGAAAGATAAATTAAATCACACTCTTTCCCCTTGATAGACATTGCTTTTCAAGAACAGAATAAGGAAAATATCTAAACAACTTTGTATTCATATACTGTTCTAAACATAATCAAAACAAAATCTCTCAGTCTCCTGCTTCCCAAATCAGGTTAAGATTTAAAAAAAAAATTAATAATTTAAATATGCTAGGTTTTTGCAAGAGTGTTGCATTTATTCCTTAGCTAGTATCAATGCCCATAATCAGTTGTTTCAAAACAGTCAGTAATAGCAATAGAAAAATCTGAAATTCATTATGGTAGAACCAGGCCAGAAGTGCTAAGAGTTCAAATTAAATACTTGGAGATCAAAATATGATTTATCTTGGTGTCCTACCATTAAAACTTGTAGAGACATGGAGACAATCTATATGCATACTGAATGGATTTGTGATTAATGTGAAATATTTTTTCCAACCGGTGCCAGAGTGTTTGGGGAAAGGTATTTTGCATGTGCTCTAGTAAGAACCACAATTATTAAAAAAAAAAATAATAAAATTTGCCTAACCTATTTACGTCATGTCTCAGTGGAAAATCATTTACTCAAATAGATCGTGGCACTTTTTTTTCTCTAACTGGGAATCTGAACTCTTTGAAGTGTATTTTCATACTACCTTTCAAATCTCAAAACGGGATATTAGTTTGTCATGGTGTTGGTTTTGATTCTTTGTTTGGCAGTGTGATTTTGGCATGGCTCAGAGGGCTTTCTATGAGTTCTGTTTTCTAAAGAATAGCTTTGTTTATAATTGACTGAAAGGGACGAGTTATCTGAGTGCAGTAGTAGCAGAGATAAGCTATTTCTCTGCAGGCTGAACGAAGAGTCATTCACAGTTGCACATCCAAGCAACCACCAAAGCTGAAGGGAAACAGCATATTCCCCCAATCGAGGGCTTGCACACCATCCTGTTTCCTCTCCAAATCAGAATTAATAAGGTGGACCAGAATAAAGGTATTCTATTAGTCTGGTGTTATCAACAGTAGGTTTAGAACTACTGCTTCTGAGCTTTTATCAGTTGTTGCTACTAGTACTGATGTCGAGAACAGACTGGATTTTTATATCAAATTGTTTACTTAGGTAACTGTTACAGATTGAATGTTTTATTATTGTTATCCTCTTTATTAAAATGTCCCGGTGATGTGAATTGATAACTTCTTGATCATCAGGATCATAAAAATGCCTTGCTAATCTGCTGTCACACTGTATCAAAAAAACAATAAATCAAATAAATATTAGGTATGCAGCTGGCTGTCACTTCCCCCTTTGTGTCTGCAGAGAACCTGATTTACAGTCACACTGGTGTAAAACTAATACTCATTTATCTGCACTTTGAGGTAGATGCTCAGCAATCTCTAAAACATAATCTAAGTCTTTGAGTTCTATTTGCAGGGCCCTCTTTGTGTTCTGTGTCCAGCCTGAGCTATATCATGCTCCAGCCTGGAAGACCCTGCCATGTGTGTCTATAGACACTGAAACAGAAGAGTGCCCATTAATATACATTCTTCAAGCAGCAAAAATAATGAAGCCTCATTTCCTGCCTTAACCATTGCCCTGAAAATATATCCATTTTTTTTCTCAGATCCCCTGGGTTATCACACTGTACTGTTCACTCCCTGCTTTATTCCAAGTTCTCTCTCATGACTTTGGGTTTGGATGGCTAAGAGGCAATATCTGCTGGGATTATCTCAAAGTTACATCTGTGTGAATTTGCCAGCTGCCGGGGACATATTTATTCACTTACTAATTGGTCCCTCGCTGTTGCAATAAAAAAGCCTGAAGGCATAAAAATGCCTAAAATTCAGGCATAAAAATGAAATGCCTGAAGTCCGCTATACTTTAAGTGGGAACATTTCTTTGGGCCCTTCTCTAGCTGCCATCCTTCCTGAACTTCACAGAAGTTGGTATCTTTGAGACATCTGTTTCTATGTCAAATTCTGTTGAAATCAGCTGGTCATTCTTAACAATTTCCGTGGAGCAGACTGATGTGCAGATGCATAGAGAAACAAATTTAAAAATTTTAAAAGAAAGTGTGCACAGAAATAAGAATTAGTATAGATTATCCTGACTTTAATTCAGCATAAAATGATAGAAATGTCAGCTGTGTACTCAGGTAACAAAGAATTAGAAGTGACAGAGTAGAATTCTGCCAACCTTTTTTTTATTGGATATCAGGTCTTGTTACCCAGACCTGTTATCATTCACTGACAAGCTCAAAAGTTACAATGATGACAGTAACTGTAATGAATAACGTATAATTTTTTTTTTTAAGTTCACGTGACTTAAAATCACATGAGGTCTTGAAGCAGGAAGGAGTAGAGCTCGTATAAAGTGTACTAAAACCTGTCATCTAGATGGATATGAGAATTAGGAAAGAATGAGTGAGGTGCTCAGAAGGACCTGCTAAATGCCTGTCCTTGCTCTCATCGTGTTTGATAGCCTTATGGATGATGACATGTATCATTTTCGAGCTGGGTTTCCAGTGGCTGGCATTTCCAGGCTTTGCACAGAGATGTGAGGGTAGTTGACAGTGCTTAGGACAGCTGCCATCACAGACCTATCTGAGTGATTGGTCAAAATTAACACAGCCAACTAATTATGGTTTAATGCAGGAAAGCGTATTTGAAAATCAGAAACACAAACTGCACCCATAGGATGGGAAATTCTCTGTCTTAAAAATGCAGAAGATGGCGTTGCAGTCAGGAGAGAGAAGAGCTTTTTTGTGAGATCTCGGTGTCAGGTTGAGGCTTTGAAACTTATATTGATCCATGGATGAAGAGGAAAAAAAATATATAGTAGACACATTAAAAAGATCAAACCGCTTTGAACGCCACCAATAAGACCACTGTGCCCTGTTCTGTGACACGCTTCCTGGAGGATGGAGCTGCTGAAGGAAATTCAAAGGACAGGAAAAAAATGGTCCCAGAGACCACCAGTCAACCATTGGGATATAAGTCTTTTAGGAACTCACGAGCCTAGAATATTGGGAAAAGGATGAAGAAGTACTTCAGTCACTCTCTCTGGGTACTTATACATTAAAATAAAAAAAAAAATCTTAATGACAGGAGCCAGGGGAACTTTCTCAATCTTCTAGACAAGCAGCAGAAATGGAGATTAGATTCATTTAAACTTGCAACAGGGTGCAAATTTTTGGCACAAGCCACAGATAAGTATCGGTAAAGCTTTTCAGAGGAAATTTTGAGTCATTGTTTTGCTTGGTATATTCAAATTGTGTCAGTTTATCTGTCTGCATGTGGTGAATAACTCTAAATATACCATACATACAAAATGTACGCAATACTTAGCTACATATATCATGTGTGTATATTTCAACTACACCAGACATAGGTAGATAAGTAGCTGTGGAGCTTCCTTATTGGTGATGAATAACTTCGCAACTAATATAGAAGACAAAGATGTAAATATGAGACCTAAAGTAATCCAAGTATGGCACGAGCTGGAAGTAGAATTAATCTCCAGAATACACTGAAAATTCTTCAAAACAATTTGTTAGACTTTGCTTCAATTTACATTATCTGCACAGTGGGTGAAAATATGGATTTTCTTTTGAGATGGAGGAGAAGAGGTTAGTGATTGCTTTTCCACTAACAGAAAAATAATTCTATTTAATGAATTATTGTGAAAATACATTTGAACTTTTTCAAAGTGAAAGGAACTTAGCAAAGAGTTTGATCCAAAGGAAACCTCTTCATGTACTAACATGAGCTAACAGCTCCAGTTTTTGCTTTGCTAAGTGGAATTGCACAAATACCAAATTGATTTCTTTTTCAGAGTGACGCTAATTGTGTTTTGTCCCAGAGCACCATATCAGGCATTGTCCTCAGCATCTCTTCAGAGCTTGGAGAAGTTTAAAAGACAAAAAATTGCTACATATACAAAATGTTTTTTAGACAAATTGTGTCAAAAAAGGTACTAACTTCAGACCGATTTTAATGTGCGAGTGGGAGAAATATCAGTTCCTTAATAAGGGCTGAAATTTATCCCCTTTCAGAAAGCCAATACCAGCCTATGAACCACTGAAAGCCAATCCTAAAATCATGACTTAAGGAGATTTAAGGGCCCCCTCTCTCTCAAAGGTCCCTCTTTGCGTGGAGTCGATATTTTGTTGCCAGTCACCTGGTCCCATGTTAGTGATTTGTAATAAGACTTAGTATAAGATATTTGGGGTATTTTTCATGCCAAAATGCATCTTGGCTTCTAGTCTTGTCTGTGTTGGATGCTGGCCACAGCTAGTGCAATATCTTTAAAAAAAAAATAAATCTCTGGTGTATTTGAAATATTGATTTAGCCTTTCCTTTTCCAAATCCTCAGCAGACATTTCTACAGCCAGTGTGATATTGCTATTTGTAGTTTAAGATACTCACTATGTCTTCAAAAAAATACTCAGAAGAGATGGTTTGAATTCGCCAGATACTATTTCTGCTCTGTTCCACCATATTGCAGCCAGTATGATCATTTCAAGCTGTTTTGCTTGTGGGATGCTGGTGGAAAACACATCAGAAAGCTTGGTTAGGAGTACAAATATGTATCTTTCACCAGCTCATTTCAGGCTTAGGAAAATTGTCTTCAGCTATTTAGTACTGAGGCCTTCTGAGTAAAAGACTGATGTCCTGGGAACCTTTAATTTTTAAAACTCTAAAGGTCCATGAAATATCATGCTTAAGTCATTTGAACCCTATAGAACTTCAGCCAAATCAGTGGCCGAAAACCAAAGGTAGATAAATTCAGACTGAAAAAAATGTGCATTTTTAAAGTCAAGGCAAGTATCCCTTGGAAGGATGTGTTCTCCCTTGTCTAAAACTTTTGAATTCTTATTCAGTTCTTTGAACACAACTATAGGATTCACTCAGTGTTCATGATGCAATGCTCTTGTATTTTACATTGATTGTGACTGTGCCTTCTCACTTTGAATATATCTCCACATCTATGAAACACGACTGACCTATTACATTTTTTGCATGTTTCACTATAAAAAAATTAAGACAGTGAATTTTTTGTGACTGTATTAACCTAAAACAAAAAATGTTGTACTTTTTTGTACAAAAAAATAGGTACTTCCTTTTTCAGAATTTGTACTTTTCTCTACAGGCATCGAAAAACTGCATTTGTAGTAACCCTCCAATTCTCCTGGGCATTAGGTGCATTCTGCTCCCACATGGTCTCATTAAATCTCAGGAATTAATGTGACAGCTTTGATATTCTCAGACATCCATTTTTGAGGCAGCCAGTACATTGTAGGTCACTGGCAGGTGGCAAGACTCCCTTCAGAGGAAGGAGGGTTTGCAGAATTTTGAGGAATGTTTCATGTATCCCTGTGCAAGGAAAAAATCTTTTTTTTGAGTGGTCCTGGAAGGAACAGATACAACCTGATCCCTAAATCCATGACCATACAAACAGCTTGTGCATACAAAAATATACTGACATGAAGTAGTGATTACATGTAATGGGTTGACCTTGGACAGCAGTCAGACACCCACCCAGCTGCTCATTTACTCTGCTTCCTCAACAGGATAGGGTGAGAAAAGAGGAAAAAAACCTTGTGGGTTGGGGTAAAGGCAGGGAGATACTTTACCAGTTACCACAACAGGCAAAACAATCTCAACTTGTGGAAAATTAATTTAATTTATTGCCAGAGAAAACAGATGTGGATAGTGAGAAACACGTACAAATCAAAGCAAGATTTTCCCCTTATCCCCTTTTTACCAAATCAACTTCACTCTTTCATCCCTGACCCTTCTGTCTTCCCATTCCATGTGGCACAGTGTGATGGGGAACAGGAAGTTGCAATCAGTCCATACCAGTTTCTCTCTCCTGCTTCTTTCTCCTCACACTTTTCCTCTGCTTCAGCATGGGATCCCTCCTACAAGGCATAGTTCCTTCAAGAAAAACCTGCTGAAGTGCAGGGTCTTCACGGGCCACAGTTTCCTTCAAGAAATATCCACGGGCTGCAGGGTGTAAATAGTCTCCATCGTGGTCCTTCACAGGCAGTGGGAAATTACCTGTCCCACCGTGATTCTCTCCCAGAGCTGCCTGGAGAACCTCATCCTCCTCCTTCTTCTCTCACCTTAGCGCCTACACTGCCATTCTCTCATCCTTATTTTCCTCTCTCTTCTGCCTATTTGACATTTTTTCTCCTTCTTAAATACGTTTTCCAGAGGCACCAACACATTGGCTGATGGGCTCAGCTGAGTCCTGTGGTGGCTCACTTTGGAGCTGGCTGGAAACTGGCTGGAAACACCTGTGTCCAGCATGGGACAGGCTCTGACCTTTCCTCATGGAGGCCGCCCCATGTGTCCCCCTGCCAACACCTGGGCACCTGACACCCAATTAGAAAACAGTTAGAAAACAGGTTGGTGGAGAGTTGATTAGGAAACCAATACTGTTTGTAGCACCACCATGCTTTCACTTCAACAGATTTCTTTCCAAATTTTATACCATTTCAATTCTAGTTTTATGTTGTTGCTCCGAGAGTTGTTAGTCCAAAGTTTTACTTTCTTGCCCTTTTTTGATGCATGGCTTCAGTCCACACCTGCAGCAGCACCAAGCCAGCCACCAAGGTCTGGCAGGCTCCTGCCCTGTGAGCTGAGAAGGATGGCATACAGACCTTGGGGCAGGTGGCACAGTGACTTTGCAGAAGAAACAAATGCTAATACCAATTTTCCCCCTATTCATACTTATGCACTCTCATAGACTAAGTACAGGGGTTTTTTTTTAATTGTGTATTCCTTAATAGAAGACCTAAATAATCTAAATGGCATTTGCTGTGAACATCTTTGGTTTTTTTTCACTTTAATATTTTTCCAAAGCATTTCCAAAAAAAAAGTTCCAGTTGATCTTGTTAGATGCCATGGAATGAAAATCTGTGTGGCTGGTTCCTCCAAGTCAGTGAAATACCAGGATAAAATTTGTCCAGAAGCTGTGTAAGCAAAAGCATATAAAAGCTCAACAGAAGAGTACCAGTGAAATCACAGAAACGTGGATCAACAGAAAGGCTCTTCCTCAAGAGTTAAGTTCTACCAGGATTTTTTACATGTCTAGTAAACTCCACCTTTTTCTCTTTCCCCTGCTGGGTGGCAGGGAGAAGGCTGCTGCTGCTGCCAGTGGTGTTATGGAACGTGTCCATGCACACGGTGCATTGGGCAGAGCAGTGCAGGTGGAGCTGCCTCCCATAGATGGTGCCCTATATTTAACTTGGCTTTATGTTCTCGTGAGGTTTCTTAAGAGTTATGGCAGAGAGTTTGTTCTGCTTGGGGTTGCTGCATCCTCCAAATAATCCCTTGACTTCTGTAAGCTACTTGCTGCAAGCTCGAGGCACTGAAAGCCCTGAAATGTAGAAATCATGGAAATGAGCCTGGAGTCAGTGGGTATGTTTGTGCTGCACATACTTCACTGGAATAAGAGACACCAAATTACCTAACAGGCAAGGAGTCTAGCTGTGAAAGTACAGAATCTAAGTTTAGATTCCTAACAGGCAAAATGATCTCATGCTGTCTTGCCAAGCCTGGCAGCACACAGACTGCATGACACACATGAGTACCTGGCGGTTGTCACTGCCAGTGAAGGACTGCACTTGATTGGTGGCTAATAAGGGCTCCTAAACTGAAAGTCTTAAGTATAACACATCGTTAGTAGAACAAGAAACTAACGAACACTGGAAAAATGTAATTGAAAGGGAAGAGATCAGCCAGCATGTGAGCTAGTGACTGGCCTTAGCTGGTGTATTCTGGCAGAGCGACTTCCATTCAACTGTCTGAAAGAGCCAGGTACTTCTACAGATAGAGGGGAAGGCAGTGGAGCTTTTGGTGCCCGTGAAGAAAGAGGGACCTCAGTTACTTACTGTGGTCTTTCGAAAGACAAGAGAGAGCCAACCTTCGAGGTTCCTGTGGTCCCTGCATGCCAAGTTGCCTCTCTGTGTTGATTTTATGAATAGTTTCTAATGCAAGTCCTGAAATATTAACAACAAAAACTGGGTAAAAGAGTTAATTTGGATTTAGGGGCAAGGCAAAGGAAAACTGTGCTTGATTTTATCTTGAAACAAAATTATGACCATCATCCGTGTATTCAAAACTATGACCAGGATTGCTGCTCAGCAGAAGCTTCTCAACACTGTCTAACAGTTAGATTTGCTAAGGTGGATATGACCTTGAGTGCAGCAAGAGATAGATCATTGGGCAGGTGTCCTGTACACACCCTAAGAAACTGCTAAAGATACATACAATAAGCCAAACTTTTGTCAGTTAACCTTGGTCATCTACACAGAGTCCAAACCACTGCTGGTAAAAAACTAGGAGTAGGTAAAATGAACAAGGTTGAAAGTAACACAATATATAGAATGTTTCTAGACTTTCAGGGCAATGGTAAGTTGTTGTGGAGAGCCAAATGAAAGAAGCAGCTGGAAATTGTCTCACCAGAAGTGTCTGTTGAAAGCAGCTGAGAGGAATCATGGGAGAAATTATTCCTATATATGCTAGCATGTTCTATGAGTATTGTGTAACACATAGGAGAAGTAATATCAGGCAAAATTCTGACTTGCATTTCAACAAGGAAGTGCTCCTGTCACCCGTTATGCCGTATTACTCCACCTCAGTGTGCAGTGGGAGAAAGTTAAGCTGAATGTTGGCAAGCTGATCTACGTTGCCTTGAAAATCCCCAGCTATGAATGAAGCCTGTGGCAAAAACTGGAAATGTGAACTACTGGAGACTCATCCTCAGACACTGACACCCCCATGTTTGTGGGTAGCAAACAGTCTGAGTGTACAACCTCAGGAGTGGAACATTTCAGTGGGGTGTCAGTTCAATCTGGACACAATCAGATAGAGCGGGACTCAAGAGAGAAGAAAAAAGTCCCTTTCTGACCTCAGGAAGCTTATTTCACTTGAACGGAAAGCCTTTGATCTTGATGTAGCATAGCTAATGTATGACAAACTTCTTGACGTGGGGTTATTTTGGCAACATGTTTATGGGGAAATAACCCAGGTGAGGGCAAGAGTTTACATTGCCTTTTGAAAATAGGAACGCATGAAAAAGAAAAGTAAGATTCATCTTTAGGTTTCATCTCACAGTATTGGTCAGGGAATGAGACCCATGAGCATGAAACACATGCTGACAACCTGGACACATGGTCCTTGATATGACCAAAAGCTGCCCCTAAAGCATTCAAAGCCTCCTGTGTACTAAACCACATATGGAAGCACAGTATGTACACCAGGACATGCACTGCTGTCACACACTGTGTATGGGAACAAAAGAGTTAGTGCAGAAACCCATAGGCTGTTGTCAAGCTGCCTGCAAGGCTGCCTCCACGTGAATCTTTAGCTTGTGCCTATGCTTGCAGTGCAGCGTGGCAAAAGCTGTGTAAATATAGCAAGACATTTTCTGAAGCTGGAGGGATGCAATCATGAGATGCTGTTTCCTAAAGGACTAAGATACGAACATTAGAGATCCTTGGCTTTGGTTCAGAGAAGCACCTGGAAGCTTGGATGACTGTAATGTCACTTCTCCAGCTGAGTAGGAAACTCACAAAATAGGCTTTCTTAAAATAATGTTTCAAAGTCTCACATCCCAGGCAGTGCTGTCACGCCTAGATGTCCTGCTGCATTTGGTATTTCTGCTTTCAGATGAATTTACTCCTGGAAGTGGTGAGACGAGCACAAGTTTCAAAGGAAGGATGAGGCAGAGACAGACGCCTTGGCAGGAGTTTGATTTCTGGAATCAGGTTGAATGTCAAGGAGCACTTTCTAAGATCGGTTCATTCATTTGCAGCATTTCCAGCTGCCTCAAGCTGGTCTGTCCTTGTGCTATATGGGATTTATGGACTGATATTATTAGAAAAAAGTCATTTATGGACCTGGATATGCCTTTAATCTTTCAAGTCCAAATCAGGTTTCACAAATGCCATTGAGGAGAATTTAATTGATTCTCATCTAGTTATTTGAACTTGCTTGCTTCCTTGAAACAATATTACATTTGTGAATGTATTCATCTCCGTATATATTCTCTTTTCCCTCATATATGTTTGCTTTCACTTGTGAAAGTCATGTTTGTGGGTTTCTTATCTTGTCTTTAATGAGCTGTAGCTCATTGTAGTGTATTATGTATTATATTTAAAGTATCTGTACAGAAATGCCACAATCTATAAAATGCAAGCACATATCATATACGGAGAAATTAATAATTTCAGGGAAAGAAATTAAAATTATAATTCAATCAATGCAATTCTGTTCTTTGTTTATCAGACAGAAATTCTGATAGACTTTTACTGTCTTAAGAACATCTGAAACTCGTCTGTAATTAAAAAGTTGCCTTTCCTTTATAAAAATAATATAATTAAGTAATGCAAACCATTCACAGAATAAAAGAGGTTAAATTGTATTTTTCACTCAAAACAGATTATAATTAGTTCCTGGCAGAATGTTGTCCTGATGCAATGCACTATTTTCTTGCTGTTGTGACTATTGTGGAGGGGCTGTGCTGCAAAGGCTGAAAGTGGGTTTGTACACTCCCACTCTTTGCTAATTAGGGTACTTCAGGTGTCCACTTCAGAATCAGACAAAAGCACCCTTTGCCTGACGCAAATTGTGATGTTTTTCCTGTGCAAAGCCTGCATTTCTTTCCTCTTCAGGACAGAATTTTAGAGATCAAATCATATACTGCAGAAAATGTTTAAAGGTTCAGCTTCAGAAAAGAAAGAAACAGGAACATGCTTTCATGCTTCCTAAGGCCGTTTCAGAGCATTCCCGCTTTCCCGTTCTTGTCACAGTGTGTAGTGGATGAGCATATAGCTGGTCGTGTACATATTCACTGGGAGTGGCTATTTAGTCTTAATCTCCAAGATGAAGACCCTAAATAAAAGAGTCTCATAATACAAGAGAGTCAAATACACCAGAAAGCTGCTGCAGTCCCCAAAAATTTTGCAGAGACTGCAGATGAGCCAGTGGGAAAGCTGGTTCTTGTTCTTCATGAACAGTGGCTCCACAGATCGAGTCCAATCTCTGCTCATTTCTGAGTGGCAAATAAGTCTTCCTGACTGCAGAAGTTAAACCACCTGCATTGCTAAAGTTTTGGTTTGATAGTAATAGAAATTTATTTTAGTTCCTCTTTTGAAATAGGGATAAAGAGGTTTATATGAACATATAGCCAGCAAATGCATCGCTATGTTCTAATTAATGAATTACCCATTCAGTGCTACAATAATTCACTTTATTTCTAACCATTCCCAGTGAATTATTTATATAGTGACATTTATTAGCAAACTGCCATTTGCATCACTTTTACATCATTCTTCTCGTTATTAATTTACTTTCAAAAACTCTTTAGTGCTTGCTCTCATCAGTAAAGAAAAATGGATGCAGCCCGTGAAACATTTAACTTTATCTTAATTCTATATCCCTAACACCATTGCCAATAGCCAATTGGCATATACATAATATATTAACTGGCAAATCTTCCCTTTTGTGCCTTCCCTTGTCTCCTTTTCTCCCCTGCATGCCAGTATCCCTGAGTTTGTTCTGTAAAAGCAGAGGATGATTCCCTATTAATGACTATTTAAATAACAGCATTACATAGCTATTGTACTTGCTTCTTTATGTCCCAGACAATGACTGTGAATTAATTAGCATTAGAACAGTGGAAATTCCTATGAATTTAACATTATATTCTGTGTGCATTGTTGAATGATTTTACACTTCCTAATGCAAAACTGATGATATCTCTGCAAACCTCAGGGGGAGTGTGTGAGGTCATTAAAGTTAGATTTGCAAAGAAAATATATGGATTTCTCGCTCACATTGTTTTTTCCTGTGCTGATAATGCTATTCTTGAGTTCTTGTTCAGAGTGGCTTGTTTGTATTGAAAGATTCTTTATCCTATTCATCTACCTTTCCCAGCTTTTCACTTCATGAGGGAAATGAACTGTGTTTTTTTCAATGCTTAAAACATTCCTACAGGAAGACGAGAACTTACATTTTCAGCTCCCAGGGTTGTCATCAGAGATAATGGATACAGAAAGGCAGCCCAGTGTGAAAAAGCAAATATACATGTCAGAAATGAAAACACCAATTTATACTATGTCCCTTTCCTGTCCTCATTGCTGATAGCTTATTTTCTCCATGAAGGAAGATTCCAGAAGTAACACTGGTGTTTTCTCAAGCAGGCGTCTGCATGGGAAGAAAAGTTATGAAGTTTTATTAAAAATTCTCCCTGGAATCCTAAGCTTGCTCTGTATTTCTGCTGATTGTTTGTTATTATTTTTATTTTTAAAGCAAAGGGGTTTTAAATTCATGGATTCATAGGAGCTCACAACATTATTAGCACCCTGCCAGAGAGGGAGAAACATTGGAAAACAATCCCTCCTGAAAGCAATTAATCTCTCTGTACTACTTACTGAGCAAAATCTTAGTGTGTTAAGCCAAGTGAATTGTTTAAATAGATTTTATTTCCATAACTTACATTTTTTCCCTTTTAAAATAACCTTTTTTTTTGGTTTTTTTTCCAAAATAAATAAAAATATGTATTTAGGCTTAAATTTACCATTCTCTGTTAATACAATTTCTTAGCATTTATAATACTTAAGTAATATAATCTTGATCGTTAAGTTCTAAAGAGAGCTGTTTAATAGGGAAGAAAAATACTGGCTATGCATCCAGAACCAAAGGTTGTTTAAATGATTAAACAGCTTTTAACAGCAGACAAAAGAAATGTTTTCTTCATGTCAGTTTGATTTACTTCAATAACTAGTTCAAAGTTAAGGAACTGCTTAGAAATAGAATAAGCTGAAGCATCATTATCTTTAAATGGTCCATGAATAAATTCTCAGTCTGGGATGCTGAGACTTATGAATTCATTCATTAGCTGTATGTAAAATTAGCTTTGGTAATAAACCAGTTTTAAGTATAAAATGTTTGATACATTTTTCCTCTGTATACAACATTTATTGCAATTTTATTTAAATAATAAATACACTTGAAAGGCAAGGATTTTGCATTTCAATTGCAATTCCCATTTCCATCCAAAGCAGCTTGATACAAGTCGTAAGTAAATAAAAATTAATCTTCTAGTAAAGAAGAATCATCATTCATTTCTAACAGAATGCTATGTAAGTCTTAAGCACATGAATAATTGTGCTGAACTATCCCATTTTTTAAATGAGAATGTAAGGTGTTTTTCTGGCAGTGTATGGAAGCAACAGATTAGTTAAAAAGTCGGATGCAGTTTCAAAGCAACTTTTTTTCCTAAATATACCTACCAACAAGGATCAAACTCCCTTGAGGAGAAAAGAATAATACAAATTCAAAATAAAGGTCTATTTTTTTAAAAAATTGTTTTACAGTTTTTTATTTTCACATAACTAATGCTTGAAATCTTATGAGAAATATTTTCATATTGAATGCTTTAAATATTTGTCAGGTTTTACTAAAATACTATATTTTAGGGCCTTGTAAATAGGCAATTCTGTGATATATAGGAGATAGAATGGCTATATAAATTAAGATATATAGCCCCCCCTACTTTAGGAGCATTTTTACTCACAATTTTAATTCAGTAAAAAAAAATCCAACATTTCTAAAATAAAATTAATTTCCAGCTGGAAGGAAATAAGTTCTGACATTTTCTACTTATTAAAATTCTGTTTAAAAATGGTGAAAATATCAAAATGGGCAATTTTTTCCCTCAGCAAGAGTAAGGCAGTCAGTTTAAATTTTGATGTAACAAGAGTAACATAAATTTATTTTTAACATGTAGATTTATGCTCACATTGTTGTTGATTTAGTTTATATGTAGGTGATCCTGGCATTTTAATTAGGAGGACTTGGTTGCTTTATATTAGGCTTCTTTAATGACTTCTTAAAATCAGAAAATTAATATTCTTTCTTGAAAGTAATAACTGCAGTAGGTCCCCTTAAATCTCACAGCTGACAGAGACACCTATTCCCAATTCGCTCAAGGCTGTGAATTAATTAATTTGTTTCAAATATGTAATTGCTAGAGAAGAGGTTCAGAGTGTGGTTTGATAGCTGCTCTTGTTTGTGTGTATCCAGCACTGTGAGGGCAATGAAATCTCAGCAGCAGAGGTACGTTTCTCTGAGCTAAAGGAGAAGGAAGAGGTTTTATTGTGCCAGTGGTGGAGAACACATTTAAAGGAGCAAGGATCTCGCTGTTTTCAGCCGAGTGCTGACATACCAATTATGCCTTAACTGCATCTCCTGTTTCCTCCTAGGTCTTACTGCTGCAGCATCCCTTGTATCCCTGGCTTGGGCTTTGGCTTCCTACCAAAAGGCCCTCCGTGACTCCCGCGATGACAAGAAGCCCATCAGTTACATGGCTGTTATAATCCAGTTTTGCTGGCATTTCTTCACCATTGCAGCAAGGGTCATTACTTTTGCTCTGTTTGCCTCGGTTTTCCAGCTGTACTTTGGGATCTTCATCGTGCTGCACTGGTGCATCATGACCTTCTGGATCGTTCACTGCGAGACAGAGTTTTGCATCACTAAATGGGAGGAGATAGTTTTCGACATGGTTGTTGGAATAATCTATATCTTCAGCTGGTTCAATGTCAAGGAAGGAAGGACACGCTGTAGGCTTTTCATTTACTATTTTGTCATCCTTTTAGAAAACACCGCCTTGAGCGTTCTCTGGTATCTGTACAAGGCCCCTCCAATCTCTGATGCATTTGCCATACCAGCACTGTGTGTAGTGTTCAGCAGCTTTTTAACAGGCATTGTTTTTATGCTAATGTACTATGCCTTCTTTCATCCCAATGGACCAAGGTTCGGGCAGTCACCGAGCTGTGCTTGTGAGGACCCTGCCGCTGCCTTCACCCTTCCCCCAGAAGTGGCCACAAGCACACTGCGCTCCATCTCCAACAACCGGAGCGTCACGAGCGAGAGGGATCAAAAGTTTGCCGAGAGGGATGGGTGTGTGCCTGTGTTTCAGGTGAGACCCACGGCACCGTCCACACCTTCATCCCGGCCACCAAGGATTGAGGAGTCTGTCATTAAAATCGATCTGTTCAGGAACAGGTACCCAGCATGGGAGAGACATGTGTTGGACAGGAGCCTGAGGAAGGCAATCTTAGCGTTTGAATGTTCCCCTGCTCCTCCACGGCTACAGTATAAAGATGATGCCCTTATTCAGGAGCGCTTGGAATATGAAACCACATTGTAAACAAAGCAAAAACGCAGCTCGAAGAAGCTCCAGCGTTGCGGTCCAAATTAAGGGTTGACAGTAGGGCTGTAGGAATAACTAAACTGCGTACTACAAGTAGAGCAGTAAGCTATAGTGTTCTTAGTCTGGCTATCATCATGATTATCATTTGATCCACTGTGTGCAGTCTGTCTGCAGGACACTGATACAGCAGCATCGTCTGAAAGCCTCAAAAAACCCCAAACCCTGACCCACACATACAAATCAGTTACATCACCTGGGGGAACTCACCCACAACCCCTTACTGCTATGAAACTCTGACTGCACAGTACTTACAAATCAAACCAATAAAAAGGCTCTGGCAGGAGCTTTCAACTTTAGCCAGTAGTGCATTTTATTCTAGAAATGAATGATCAATATTTCCATAATCAATGGCAAAACCAGAAAAAAAACCACACCTTTTCAAAAATAACTAAACTGTAGCACGCAGTGTTGCTGTTAGGAAAACTGTTTTCTGGGGGAAAAAACAGGAGCTTAGTAGTCTTCAACACTCCCATAAATCAACCATTCAGGTTAGAATAGGTTTGCAAAATAGTTCTTAATTAAAAAGAAACATCATCATGTTTATAAGGCTGTCAATGGAAAATAAACTAAATTCTGATTAATTAGGTCATTAAAATTAATACTACCAGAACTGTTTGTTTTCTGTGGAATTTCAAAGTCTTTTTTAAATGCAATTTAACTTCTTGATGTTATTTTCGACAGAAACTCTATGCAGCTCACTTCTGGTTTTGAGGAGAAATAAGGAGCTCTAGCACGTAGTGATATTCATTAAATGATAATCATGATTCAGTGTTCAATTTGCAAAAAAAAAAAGGAAAAAAAAGTAAAGGAACAAGGAAGTATAGCTTTCATATTCTAAACTTTTTGGAGGACCCCATTCAGATATTCAGAAGAAACTACAAGGAGCTGAACACACTGAAACTTCTCTGTTTCAGGACTGAGAATGCATGATTCAGTGTGTGAATGTATGCAGGTGTGACAAGAGACTGTGACATGCCATACCCTTCTAGTGCCAAACATTGTATAACTGCAAGGTTGATACTGCCCGAGGGACACAACGAGTGGCACAAGCCCTACCAGAAAAAGAAGCAGGAAAGACCAACCAAGCTCTCAATGTGTAGAGACAGCTCTGATTTTTCCCACCCAAGGTGAAAGTGATGTCTTTTAAAGGCTTTCAGCCTCCTCTTAGTAAGTATATTCACCGAAGTATAATATAAACAAGTTATGTGGAAGAGCCTCTTCTGCCTGTTCAAGACTGGTGTCCAGACGTGTCTAAAAATTATGTTGAATCTCTTGTAATAGAGTGCTTTTGCTGCAAGCTTTTGGGTTTTAAATACCTCCCTAAATCTAGTTAATGGTATTATCCTTTATGTTAAAAGTATCCCCTGATGGTGCTTTCAGATGCATTAAAGGTGCAAGTCAAAATTTGATAGTATTTTTTTTAAAGCTGGTGCAGAGTGAAAAACTCATGGATTATTTCAATATTTTTGTAAAGTAAAAATATGGTATAAAAGGTTACTTTTTATAAACCTCAAATCTTTTAATACATTTCATTCTCTTTATAGCTTAGATTTTAAGAATTGGTCCATGAATTTTATCAAATGGCTTTTGCAGGTTGACATAAACCTGGTTTTCACACATTACGGATTTGTTTTGCAGTGTAATGCCATATGAAAGCCTACATGGGTACTTTTAGAATACTCTATAAACTGTGGATCCTGCTTCAAATACAAGTGGCTTGTAAAGATGCCAAGTGATTCCATGAGAAACAATTTGCTATAACTCTATCCATCCATTTTAGGAGAGCGAAGCAGAACTGAAGAGTTACTGTTGTAAAATGGCAATGTCAGGAAGGAGAAGACCTGATAATTGGTATTGTAATCTTCACTGTCAGATACATCCAGTGTAGTCACTGCTGTGTATGCTGCTGGGTTAATTTCTGTCTTTCGTATCACGGATATTTGTACTATGAAACGGCCAAGGTTACACAGACTGTGTTTATTTGTATGCGTTCAAGTTGCCATTTTTAATGTTGACTTTTTTTATTAGCGAAATGTTCGATACCTGTTGTTCTTTCCTGGGGCGAGTTCCTCAAAACAAAAATCTGTGGAAGTGCAGAAATCTGCAAGGCAGAGGGAACTTCACACAGATCAGAAAACACCTGTGCTTCAGGGGTTTCTTAGGTATTTTCAAATTAAGCAATGGCCAACTGCCTCTACAAAATTTTTTTAAATAAAACAATTCTTTGATAGTCCAAACCTGAAGCTTTTTACAAAGTGATTACCCTTTACTTCATGGAAATACAGCTGATTATTCAGAGAAAAGCACTCATGTTCTGTCAGAAAATATACCACTGCAAGAACTGCTAAAAAATGATTTTGGGAGCAAGTCCTTTGTCCTGTCATATTCAATAGACCCTTCACTCCAGAATCAAATTCTAGTTCACATGAGGGAATTGCTGGTTTTTTTCTTTACAAATATGGCAAATGTAAGCTCTGTGATCCAAGATGTGAGGGTTTCTTTTGGAAACAGTTTGATGTCTTTGCTGCTGCTTTAACAACTCGGAAATTGAAGCCTGAGTGAGGCACAGTGGGCAGCCTTCTCAAGCTTCAGCCTCCCACCAGCACCTCCTGGGGAGAGGGGCAGCATTTCTGCTGTCAGCGAGGCTCTTCCTCTTCTGATGTCTCTGTCATCCTCTTGCTTTTCCTCAGAGCTGTGAGCCCTTTGGTCAGGCTTACAGAACTGAAGGAATGTTGCTTTGTATGGAATTTAAAGGGTTAAGGTCTTCACCAGTGCTTGCATTGCAAGGTTTCTGAAGAAGCTTTGGGATGAGTTTGTTTGATTTGCTCTTGTTTGGTTTTGGAAGGAAGGACACAGAGATTTATTTATCCATGTGGTTTTTCACGCCTAGCATTCCTTTTCTTTACTCTCACAGCGTTTTTAAAATAATGTTTGAAAAAATGTTTATCTCAAGCAAACTACTGCAGGGTGTGAGTGCAGAGTGACATATATGTGTGTGTATATATACATATATAGATATATATATATGCAGCACTACATATATACACCTTGTCCTCAGAATTCAATCTGGCTTTTTGAGGCGGGGCTAGAAGTCATCATATGCGAAGTCAAAATTTGCTCTCCAAAATCTTGCTCTGTTACATCCATAACATCAGTGTCACCTGCACTGAGAACAGGGCAGCGCTGAAATCTAAACACTCTGATGACTACACGGACAGTTTCCTAATTTACATTGCTGTGAATAGTCACATTAGAAGCTGTAAGAATTTTTTATAAAAACTGCCAAGATTAAACATAGTCCATGTTGAAATTCCATTATGGCCTTATGGACAGTTAATAATCAATATGCACTATTCTTTTTGCCACAGTTTTAAAATCAATAAAGTTCTACTGAGACAGCAATAGCAAAAATAAAAAAAAAAAAAAAGAAAAGGACTTGTGAAAAAAATGAACTTTTGCTTTTGAAATAATGAAAACATCAGGCCTTTTAAATTTCATATCAGAATATATGAAAATAAAAAATTCATATTTTCATATTTACATTCTGGTAAAGAAAAGCAATCACATTTGTTAGAAGTGAGACTTATGGGAGCATTGTTCTAATGAACCAAACAAACTTACCAGCAGATTTGATGGTAACTTATCTGGTTAAAGACTTGGTCCTAAAATTTTGTGGATTTGTCTGTTGCAGAAAAGACAATTCAATTACTATCACTAATTAAATAAAGAAAAGGTAATGTATACCCATGTTAACTCAGAAAACATGTAAGAAAATGTAAGAGAGAACTTCTGACATTTTAAAAGCTATTTGTTCTGTAATAGGATAATTTTTGTTTAAAAAATTCTTTACAAATATGTGCAATACTTTCTTTCCATGCATATTTAATAATGAAAAAACTAATTTTCAATTTTGTTTATGTAAATTTAAATATGCTTCTTTTGACAGAATAATGTTTCTTTGCTTGGGTTATATGGTCTTGATGGCATATATACAATATTTTCATTGTCAAATCAACAAATTTTCTATTAATTAATTTTTTATAAAATTGGAGAAAATTTTCCTTCCAAAATTTAATGCTAGGTCTCATCTGCCTGATTTTGTAACCTTTTAAGCAGAGGAGGTAAATTACAGTTTTATTGGAGATTTCATTTTTAATATATGGTGAATAGCTATTAAATCTGTGTTAGTTTAAAACGTATGGTGGTCTTACCAATACATCATTATCTCCCCAAAAGAGAAATTCATAAGTGGTACTGAAAGCAGAAGTGCTGCTTTATTCGGAAAGGGACTCCCAACCATGCAATATGTTCATTTACTTTTTATTGGCCAGTAAATACTCACAACTAGACTGTTGGGTTTTTTAGAACACAAATTAAACAATTTTGAAGTGTTGGTGATTTGATCATATCACTCCTAAGGAGCCTTAAAAGTGGCACTGTACTGAGTTTCAGTTGGCTCTGCCAGTGATGCAGCTTCCAAAGCCACTGCCCTCTCTCCGCCTCCTGCCTGAAGTTGTGCAATCCACAGTGACTGAGATGCTGCGATTTACTCTGCACCCCCTGCACTGCCTGCACAATGCCAAGGAAAAGACTTCAGCAGATTCCTGGGGTCCTGCTGCTGCCTCTCTCACTCCTGTGCACGGTGGGAAGCAGAGTAAATTGCCTCCGTGCATCCATCTAAACAAGCCCGTTTGAGTTAAGCCCCTACGAGATGTGCGTGAGGGAAATGATCGCAACACATGTCCGTGAATTTACAAGCCCAACACCACAATTACTAATTCTGGATTATAACAATGCAGGACACGGGAAGAATTGTCTAAATACACAATAAGCCATTTAATTTTGCTAATTGTAGCGATTAGACTAGCTCACATGAAGCCCATGCTCTCAGCAGAAAGCCAAATGGAGTAAGTGGCAAACAGCCATTTGTGTACCAGAGACATTAAGTTATCAAATCCTCCCTTGATTGTTTATAGAACTGTGTCTTTTCATTATGGCATTGAATCCATTCCTCTTCATTCTGATAAAAGAGATAAAATGCAAAATGAGGACAGATTCTTTTAGATCTGGGAATAAAAAATTAAAAAAAACCACAACAGACTACTGCAGTTCACATGTAGTGATTTTTTAAAACAAATTCTGCCACCATTTTCACTTGGCTGCAAATTGCTGAGTGATCTGCATTTCTGAGATGGTTTCTCACATCTAGTATGAGCAGACCTCATTACAGGAGAGACAGAGATGGCATTACAAAGCCTTGTTCATGCAAAGTTAGGGGAATGGTGTCACTGATGAAGAGATCATTTACAAAGCTGTTTTAACACATGAGGGCTCCCCTGGCACCATTTGTTTTACCTCAGCGACCTCAGTGCAGGACCTTGGTGAGATTTCTTCACTGGCCTGAATATGGCAAATCAGGCCCTGGCCTGGAGTGAACTGTATGAATTCAGACCATGGTAGTGGAAGTCTTCACCTCTTCACTCCAAAGTGAACTCAACTGGAGATTTACTGAAAGCCAAAAAGCCTGCGTGTCACCTGGCCCAGCCTGAAATACACACGCTAAACTTAGTGCTGACTCAGCATGAATCAAAGATTTCTTGTTCTTTCTTTTTTAGTTCAAACATTCAAGAATATACCCACTTTGACAGTTGCTGTTTTGTCATCCTTTTAAGAAGACTTTGAAAAGTGTCTCTGAAACCAGTCTTTTCCAGTGATTCTTACAAAAGCCAATTCCTGACCAGCACATGCATTAAAAGGAACTTTTTCTAAATGTGTAAGCTTGGCTCTTGTACTTACATTTTGCTCTGAATGCTTTGCATTTCATTCTTACACAGAGGATCTTATATCCCCATCGGTAAACCGTGTGCCTCCTCTGAATCCTAGGGCAAAAAGAACAGATATGCAAGATGCAGGGCAAAAAGTCCTTTTCAGCACATTTGTGGGGTGATTTGCATGAGCCAGAGAAGTCAAAGAGAAGCTTGTGTACAATTACGACAGACTTATACATGTAGTTGCTATACTCATTGATAGAGATTTACAAGGAATTGTGATGTAAGTGATCAACTAATAGAAAGATCACATCTCAACTTCTACCTGCAAGGCAGTGTAAAATAAAATCAGCCAAGAAACCTTGAAGTGGAACCAAAAATCTCATGTCAAGGAATGGTTGGGATAAATTTAAAGACGTAACAGATTTGTCCATGCAACTAAATGCTACATTCATAGAAAGAAAAATATGGCTGCTGTGAGTTTTCTCTATCTGTAGGTTTCAGCCTCTTATTTCAGCTAACTTTGGAAGCAATTGCTTCTGGGATGCTGCAGCTCTAGGAACACTAGCAGGTTTTCTACACAAGATCTGTTCTGCTATAGGAAAGTCCACATCCTTTTAACACAGAATTGAGTTTGGGGTAGTTTTTTGCACTGGACTAAACCTCACAAAAACATTTTTAGCATGAAATAGGTGTGTCCACTCAGCCACCTAGTGTGTAACTGTACTGCAAAACAGAATTTCACAGACCAGTGATTTCCTCAAGGTGAAAAACTTCCAGTTGAAAGTCGAGAAGAGCCTGCAGAGACGTAACACAGTGCTAAGGCAAGGCATAGACTGTGTCTGTGTGCTACAAGTCCGCTCAGGGCAAGGCCTGGTCATAGTCCAGCAGTCTCTTCCCCACCTCATGCACCAAAGAGCCCACAAAAGAGAGGAAAACCATGTGCATGGGCTGGATGAAAGCCACAACACTTGGGGACCAGGTATCTGGCACGTTGCAGCACAGGTGCAGAGGTCAGCGCAGGCACATCAGGTGCCTCAGGCTCATGCTGTGTTCCTCCAAACTGCACTAACTAGGAGCTCCTGAACATTTTTAATGCCAGATGTTCAAGGACCTAAAATTTGCCTCCTGGACTTGGTCAGATACAACTTGGTCTTCACAGCACAAAGCTAGCTCAGCTCCTATCTCCCACCAACGCCTGCCGGGATCCTCTGAGCAGGTATTCTCCTGCCCATCTTAGCTGAAGGAACTGGGTCCTCTGTGGTGCTATCAGACGGAGCTTTGCACAGAAATTCTCATGAGGGCTTTTCCAGCAGTAAATTGGTGGTGAGCGGAGACCAAGGGGAGAGCCAGATGCAGTGATCTCTTCAGCTAGCAATGATTCCTATCTCTAGCTACTATCTCTCAGGGGAAGGATATAGGGCTGCACAATGGTGAGGAGAAGGGCTCCCTGCCTCATATTTTGAACTGTTCTTCCTCTTTGTGGAAAACGTAAATGTGGACATACAAATGTAGACATGTGCAGTGTAGACATGCTTCCAGTATTTTGACGTGTTCAGTCCCTTTAGTGTTGAGGACTCTGAAATTGTTGAGCACATCCAGCCAGAGTAATGTCTGCAGTGAACATCTGGGGCAGGAGCAAAATCACTTTGCTCACCTTCCAACCTGACCAAAAGCTGTATGAACATGGTTAGCACTGTGACAAAGCCTGAATCTCTACATGCTGCCTTGAATCAGGTCTATTAATGCACTGGGTGCTACTCTGGCCACGTTCACCTGGTTTTTCTTCGTAGCTCAGGCAGACTTTGTACGGACATCAGAGCTACACTTGTAGCTCATCTGTAGTTCCCTGAGCCCAAGTTTCATACACTTTGAGGTCCCAGTTCCTTTGCCGAACAAAGATCAGTTTGGGCTGAGCAAAGGGCAGAGAGGCTCTGTGCTATCTAGCAGAGCATGTGGAGCAGACATGGTTTCTCTGGATGGTACATCTGAACCACCATCGTGTGCAAATTGCCCAGGTTGTGGTGAATGCAAGACATTCAGTGTCCGCAGCATGCTGTAATGAATGCTCTCTGTGAAAGTGTTTGGTTTTATCATAATAAAAATAGTAGGCTCTTATCTCACACTTAGGAGCAAATTTACAGTATCGAATGCATTTTTATATAATATATATATACATGTGTGTATATATATATGTGTGTGTGTGTGTGTGTTTGTGTATACACATGACAGTGAGTCCTGAGATTCTATTAGGATTCAATCTTACAATTCATTTAAATTCTAAGCCTAAAACAAAAAAGGATCAGGAACATTGTCATCGAGGATAACCAAGTGATAACTGCAAAAAGAAAAGAATATTATTGGAGAACACATTCTAGTCATTACTGGAAACAGCCTTGCGATTTAGCGTGCCAGCACTTTAACAAAAAATTATGGAGAAAATATGTCTAATGCTATATTTCATGTCTTAAATATTTTGGTAAAAGAATAGAGCAGCGATAACTGTGTAAAATAAAAAAGGATTTATCGCATTTACTTAATCAAGGAAAAAATCAATCATATAGGAAAATGGCAAAGGGATCAATTAAACTTTTGTTTCATGTAATGTAATGGTGGTTGTATTTGTTTCACTATCAGTTATCTTTGTCAGTAGTTTATGAAGGAAATAATCTGCAATAATTAGGATGGTTTACTTGCATTTTGACTGAAGAACACAAAGGGGGTTTGTTATCCAACACATGTGCAGTTTCCTGATACAAGCTGTCAGAAGGAAAGATTTGCTCTTTCACAGATTATGTACTGAAGATAAATTTCAAATGCATGTATTTGAAAATTATACTCTTGTCAATTTAAATGTACCATGCATATGCAGCAACTAATTCTGAAATTCTAACTACTGATGCTTTTTTCAATATGTTCTGCATTATTATGTGTCAATCCCAGACTGCTTCTTAGACAATATTTGATGACAATTGATTTTAAATTTTAGGAAGCTGAGGAAGAGACTACTAGCCAGTGAAGGCACTTGCTTCTCTGGAGTTCAGATACATGTCTAGAGCTCCTGACCTGTGTCACCATTCAGCATTAAGGACAATGTTTGAAAAAACTAGTACGTTTCCAAGGAGATCTGATTTATGGACAGAGATATCTGAAATTGTCGTGACTGGGTAAGATAATGGCAGTAGCTACAGAGGGAAAGTTCAAAAGTAGTCACTAATGGCTTTCAACATCATTCCCTGCATTTCCCCTTTGGGACACACATCATCCTCCTGTCAGCCAGCATCCACAGGTGCTGTGGTCACTCCTGGCCCCAGCACTGCAGTGCTCACTCCAGCTGAAAGTGAAGAAGTAGGCAGCTCGTTTCCATCTCCAGTTCTCCCTGGGTTATCGGGCTGGCCCACGGGACATATTTCACTGAGAACACTTTAGCTATCAGTGAGATTGCCACACCAATCTGGGCAGGATTTAGCCTTTAGATAGCTCTGTATGGACAATGAAAAATCTGCCTTTGTCAGCAGAGAGGGCAGCTGCCACTATTTATAGTCACAAAGTGCCAACATATTGTCATGTATTTGTGGCTGCTATCGATTCCTCCTTTTTTATTTTATTGGAACTGCTTGGAAGTTGTCAAGCTGCACCTATGTTGATTTGCAGCTAATTAATTCAACAGACATTTTTAATCTTGCAAATTTGTGGCTTGTAATACAGTAATCAAGGTCCTGTGAGCAAACATTAATCAGTTCAGGGGAAAAAAAAGAAAGCCATTGTTAGCTGTGTTCAGGGAGGTGCCCACACTGAAAAGAGAGATCTAGAAGAAATGCAACATTAGTAAATTCATCCTAGCTAAGCTTTCATCTTTCATCTTATGAAACATTTATGTATTTGATCTGTTTCATACATGCAAGGAGCTGTATTTTAAAGAGGATTGATAGGGTTGAGACAGCTTTAGTTACCATGAATGAGGAACTGGCCAGACTTCCTTCTGGTCATCTATTCATCTTATCAGCCAAAAAGTCATTCCATCCTGCAGCAGTACAGTTTCATTTTTGAGATGATTGTGCTGCTTGTGCAACTGTTTATCCTGGAGAAATTACTGTAACAAAACACATACTACATTTAGCAACAGCACTAAGAACTGGGTGAATGAATGAAGAAAATATTGTTTTTCATTACTTTTAATGCACAGGTGGATTTTAGCTACTTTGACATGAAGCAGAAGGTAAAACAAAAATAAATAATGCTGCTTACAGAGCTATCTGAATAATGGAAAGCTTGTGATTAGCAAAGCACTTAAATTTTTTTTATCATCAGAAACGGTGTAGGTTAGTACACTTGCAATTTTATAAAAATCAGGGAGAATGAGTGGGTGGTTCAATATTTAGCCTAACTCTGGTACTTGGAGGAACACACTTACAGCAACATGGGACTTAGAGCAAGAGCTCTGGCTTGGGACCCTCCTGATGCAGAATTTTCAGGTGGGATGATGTCGCAGCCCCCTCCAGGCAGGCTGCACAGGGCACACATGTGAGTAATCTGTACACACATTTCACTGTGGGAGCATCTCCTGCAGTGACCTCAACAAGAAGGCCAGAGATCAAAAGGACACAAAATCAAAAGGATGATTCCTCTGGTCAAGATTAAGAGATGCTTGTGAAACACTGTGGAAAAGCTGCCCCTGCTGTTTCAGTGGATAAAAGGAGGAGCAGAGTCTTTTAACAGCAAAAAAACACCCCCAAAACTCAAACCAACAAACCTTGATGCCAAAACACTGCTCATGGTGCAATTACTCTCTCCTCTGGGAAAGATTTTGAATGGGAAAATTCTTGATGTGTTACAAACTGAAACACACAGGGAGACAGTGAAAGATACTTCTTAGATATAACTTTGTTGCTATTGGCAGGAGTTGTTGATTAGCAATAAGATACAAAAGTGTCTCAAACCAAGGCCTGGGAGACAAGGTTTTTGTATGGCAGTTATGCCAGGGATTGTTAAACTTAGAAATTATAGATCTTTATAATAAATTATGGGTCAGAGAACCTTATTGCCTTCTTTCTGGAGGATAAATCTCAGATGGCTTCCACAAAAAATATAAGGTTTAAAATAGGCTCAGAAGATGGTCTTTTCTGTATATGAACTATTATAGGCTTGATATTGTTCAACTGGTTGTGCATTTTCTCATGCTTTCAATTTCTCACAGAGTACATCCATGAGCAAACAGTGGATTTGCAGGTGCATGTTCTTTTATTGCTAAGAGTCCTCACATCCACTTCTTCATGCACAGCTGAGGGACACATGCATGGGACAGTATAAAGGCACAGAGAAGGGAAAAATGATGGAGAAGCTGGAGATCAGTAGATGTGGTAGCAGCTTTATAATTAGGAAAGAGCCGTGAAGCTTTAGAGTAGGTGAGCCTTCATAGCATTTGTTCATGCTCAGGTATTCTGTCACGCAGCTCCTCATGGAAATTACTGCCGAAAGACTTCCAGCTGTATTAGATGTTATCATCAATCCTTGCTTATTTAGTAGCAGAAAAGGTCTCATTCTGATTTCAGTAGAAAACACTGTGGAGTTATCCATAACCTCATGCATGATCCGTAAGTGTAGCATACCATGATAGGACTGTTTTCTTCAAAGATTTGCTCAGAAAGCCTGTCAAAGTTTACTAGATACTGTTCTGATATTTCCCTTGCTTCTGTTTTTCTCTCGTGCTTATGAGTCTCACATGCAAACCTCACCAATGAGAAAAGGCAAAGCTCAGGTTATCTAAGAAACTTTCTTTTCTCGCGTCATAGTACAAAACTCAAAAATTCCTTTGCATAGCACCTGGCTGTGGGATAACCTCTCTAGTTAAGATGGAAAACCGAGTTAAAAATGTAAACACTGAAGTAATTTTCTCAATCGCAAAGCAGGAATTTTATTAATGACAGCTGTCACATCTTGATTTTACTTCAGGTCAGCTGATTTTACTTCATCATTCCAAAGCCTTGGTACGTGCCCATAGCAACATAAAAGTCGGTATCTTTTGTTTCTGAGGTAACTTCTGCCTCACAGAACAGCCACTAATAGGGATCATGCTGGATTAGCAAACAAGGATCTGCCATCCCACTGCAGCTCTTCTTTAACAGGACTGCTGTTCCTTTAAATCAATTCCCATTGATTCTCAAGGGCAGAAACTGTCCCCTGTGTAATTTGTTCTGCTTGAGGGGACAGATATTTTGCTGTCTATTCTCCGAGTTCTGTATTATTAACAAGCTAATGTTTATTCTAACAAATGAGAATCACTGTATTTTCCTGAAGGTGCCGTTCTGTGTCTAAGGCAGTCCCAACAGTGGCAGCCAGCTCTGCTGTTCTTCCCACGCTTGCTCACCTGCCTCTTTAATCAAATGTTAACTTAACAATAGTTATTTCACACACTGCAGAGCCATGCAAAACCCAGTTCAACTTCTGGATTTGACCTGTGGCATTAGCAGATGGGAGATTCCTCTTCTCACTGTAAGCCGAGTGCATTGGAAACGGGATCCTCTGGGACTCAATAAACGTGGTTCATTATCATATTGGTTTTATAGCAATTTTCCAGAGTGCAGCTGTGCTTTGAAACTTTGTGCAGCTCTCTGGAATCTTCTTGTATAACCAAAAAAAAAAAAAAAAGGAAAAGAAAAGAAAAAAATAAAATAAAACCAACTTTTAATTTTATAATTGTTCTTCCTCGGCATACTTCGTTCTCTTGAAATTTGCAATGTGCAAGGAGCGTGTCAGCTAATGCACATTGGATATTTCAAATGGATTCCTACAAAATATATTAATTAACCCAGTACTAATTAAAAAGGGCATATTGTCCATTCATTACAGCAAAATGTATACTCAGATAAGGCTAACTAATTTGTGTGTTCTTCCACCCTCCATTTCTTAACGTACAGAACCAAGTCTGTACTCAGGTTGACTGGTGGATTTGATTTGGTTTGGGGAAACATGCAAAAGTGTTTCTAGGCTATCAGTACAACAAGGGAGCCTTCAAAGCAGTTTCACATGAGGCAAGTGATCCTAAAACGCAGACTCGGTAACAGCTGTGCTTACAAAACCATCTTCAATAATGTACAGCTAAGCAAAAAGAAAAAGTAACCAACCAAAAGACAGTCTTAGAGGACTGATGGAGAAACTTTTCCTGGTGCACATGTCAATAAGTCATACTTACACCAATGCTCTGGACAGGAGCACTTATTATACTGGGATTTGCTTTGATTACAGGCAGTTTATAATCATAAAGGGCTTCCCTGAAGGTCCACCACAGCACATGGATTATCTTCTTTTGACTTTAATGGAGTCCAGTAAGCCCCAGGAGAAAACATGTAGGCATTTTGCTTTTAAATTTCGCAACACCAGTCTAAGTAAAATTTATTTTTTAAGGAATCTCTTTAATAACTACTTTACAGTGCACTAGAACTTTACTGTCAAGTGAAATTTTTGGTCATTGTGCACCCAAATACTGATTTAGCTAAGTTATTGAAAATGTCTGAGGAAGCAATATCAGGTTTTGTATTAAAAAAAAATAGTCTATTGGAAATAATACTAAAGCATTTCTAGGTCTTCCAATTCTGCTAGTCACTGGATAAGGCCAAGATACCTGGCTGGATTCCAGGATAAATTAACATGTCTGTTTACTTTTTCAGATAGCTTTTGAATATATTAATTATATTTTAATATTTTCTATTAAATAAAAACTGTCATTTGAGCTATACATTTCAATTTCAGTTTCAAGGCAAATAGACATCTTTCTGTAAAGTCCAAGTCACTGGATTCCAAGGAAAAACTTGGACAAGTTGGGAAAGTGAAATTTTATCCTAAGCTCAGGCAAGTGTCCTGGTTTTCCACCCAGCGTGCTCTCCAGCCCTCCATGATACTTGCCTGTCATTCTTCACTGCTGAAATCCCTGAAGATGGATCTAGCATTTGGATCCTGACAAAGTTCATCTTGTTCTTTTGTGCTGGGTCATGCAGCAATTGGAGAGAGGCAGCTCAGTGGCACAGGGATGGGGATCAGGCAGGTGCAGGCAGATCCTCTTCTCTGCCAGTTCCTCCAGTGGCTGCCACTGACACAACTAAATTTGGGATGGGAAGGGGGACTGCTGCTTCTTGGAGCAGATGTTGGCTGTGAGTACTGAGACTTGGAAATATTACTTGTATTTTGAAAGGAAATGTGGCAAATAAAAGTTGTGACACAGTGAAGAGGATGTCAAGTATTCACAATGCCACCACACTGAAACATCGAGCTGGGTTCCCTGGGCTGTAGAGGATTGCCTTTTCTGTTGTTTCACATGCAGAAAAAATATTTTTACATCCAGTGCAAAAGTGTGCCTTTTAGCATCTTTGTGTTTTATGAAATCAGACCTGAAAAAATATTTCTCCCCTCTTCAAAATCTGAGCATCTATTTCTGCTCAGGTTTACATAAAGCTGTAAAACCTTGGCTTCTCTGAGAAGCTCCCTCTCATGCTCAAAAAATCTGAGCAATTGAGCAGAAACTCCTGACAAACGTTCTGGGGAAAGCTGCAATATCATGCCACATCAAGAAATCTCACAGTCCAGTCTAGTTTTCCATCTAGTTCTAGCAGGAAAAATTAGAAGGCCAGGATGTGCAGGATGCCCAAGAGTAATTGGCCATTGCCAGCTCTGTCACCGTAGCACATACATTCAGCTCTCTGTGAACATCAGTGACTCCTCATTTTGGGCTGCCAGAGATGAAGCTGGCCAAAATCACACATCACTTTTGAAAATCATATTTACAATACAGTGAGCTTAGAAGGGTAAAATTAAGGGCAAAAGAAAAAAAAAAGGAAAAAAAAGAAAAAAAGAGGGGGAAAAAAGGGCTTCAGGATTTCCTTGTTTAATAGAAAATAAAAATAAAAACTAAAAAGTGTGGCATATGCACATACTTCAGAAGTACAAATCCTACTTTTTCACAGGTCAATCAAAAAAAAAAAAAAGGAAAACCACTAACACCAGACCTATTTCAGTTTGTGATGCTCCCTGCTGTGATGCTCTTCAAGCCAGGTGCAGAATTCATGACAGTAAGTCGCACATCCCCATGTCGTGGCCATCAGCAGAGGGATCTGACAGTAGGACTCAGAAGAGCCAGCACATTGCACATTTAGTAATGTGATGGTTTTAGGTTGTTGCTACTGAAGACAGGAACACATCTCCAAATTGATCTGTCTCCTACAAGTAGGTGCTTTTTTTGTGAAATTCATTCCCAGAGCCTGAAGACTTTTCATGCACCTGCGCACTCCATTTGGGCGTTTTGCTAAAGAAATCTGCCTGCTCCTCTTTCTAGACAGAAATGGAAGGGAAAGCTGGGTCTGCCTCTCTGCCAGGGGCTGTTGGTGGGGCTCTGGGACCATGATGCGAGCCGAAATCCCAATTCATCCTGAGTGGACTCAAGCAAACACTTCCTTGGAGACTGTCCTGTCTGCCGGAGGGGGAACACTGTCCCTCTCTCCAGATGAGAAAAGGTCCCCATGAGAGCTGAAACACAACGGTGCTGGGCACGGGCAGGAGGGCCCAGGAGGAGCTGTGACTGTGCTCCAAAGTGGAAGCTGATCCTCTCTTTGGTGCACAGGGTCACTGCCTGGGTTGGGTGCGTACACACCAGCTCTGCAGGGGCATCGCGTGGGGGATCCCCACTGCACGGGCGCATCCCGCATTGATCCAGGCGTGTGGGTACATGGCAGGCAGGCTCCCAGGACATCTATCCAGTCAGTCTCTGGGAGGCAGAGGCGCAGGATCCCCGGTCCTGTCACTCTCAGGTGAGCTCAGGAGAGGATGGGTGAGTAGAAGTTCACCCAAGGTGAGATGGTGGTGCTTCCAGGCACACATGGTGGCATATCTTCAGGCACTCGCAGTGTATTTCTACCTTCCAGGAGCTTCAGTCCCAGAGGGTCACCCAGATCTCGTGTGATGCCTGATAAAAAGTAAATGACTTCCTAACACTACACAAAGCCTGTAAAAAAATGCACATGCAAATACACTCAAATACTTGAAATTAAAATTCCAATAGTATATTCTGTTTTCATTTGTATGTTATTACTACTTTTTTTCAGAAGTCATAAATTTTCCTGCTTTAAGTCGTTGCATGATATAAAATTAATTCCAAGTGAGTGGGTTTTTACTGTATATGTCCTTGTTTTAGTTTTTTCAGTTATTTTTCATAAATACATTTTACATCTAACTACCTCAGCTGCCTTTTGTTTTGTTTTGGCGCATATGAAGTCATGCACTTTCTATATTTGGGGATTTGGGGGGAGGAATTATTTCAATTTTGAATAACCAGGTTCAAAGCCATGTTGATCAATTTATAGAGGAGATCAGTTTAAGAAGACATAATTATTGACAGTTGCAGAACATACATTTTATTTTTAGGTTCTGTTGGGGTACAGTTTAACAAAAAAACACCATAAGCTGCTTATTAATTTGCCTTAAAAATGTATGCTCTTTCCTATTCAAGTTGTGTTATTTAACTCTTCTCTTGTACACAATTTATGTGACAAAGACTAACATAACAGTTGGCAGATAAACAGCAAATTGAACAGAATGGACCAATAGTTTCTCAGTTCTCTGTCGTAAACTGTTGCATTATACACTGATTGTGCTAAAAGAATCGTTACTGTGCTTATACTCCTTAGTCACCACTTCAGAAATACAGTGATGGAAGATCACATTTGTGTTTATGGAACAGTGTAGATACCCCCTTCCCAACTCCCCCAGTACAAGCACAGTGACTAGAGGTGAATGATAATCATTGCAGAACTTGTGCTTTGACTTGTAAACATTGTAAAAATGTATTTGGTATTTTATTTGAAATGAAGAATCGAAATAGTTATAAAAAAAAAAAAAAGAAAAAGAAAAAGAAATCTTCCTGTAAATATATATATTCTGAATCCATGTATACAAACATTCCTCTAGAGTTCAGATTGTGAAGAGTGTCTTTATTGGCTAGAGACCGCTGCCTCCCGCGGCAGAGGTTACATGTGCTATAGTAAAGAACACAGTGTGTGAAGTATTTGATGTACTGCAGTACCATAGTTATTTTGGTCTGTTAAGTAAGTTGCAATTTGTGATGAAATGAAGTTGAAAGTAGTGCTTCATACTAACAAATTTCCTTGGTTACAACTTGATTTTTCTTGTAAAACTTAAAAGGGAAACTTGAAAATTTTATATATTTGGATTTTGTAGATTTTTTTTATTTTATTGCAACACAAGGTACCAAAATCATTAAATAAAGTACACTGTGGTCATTTTACCCTGTCTCTTGAGTCCTTTTTAAAACTCTTTTATCCTAAGAGATCAGAAAAAGGATGCTAACTTTTGAGCTTCTGAAATTATTAGCAAAGAAGACAAAAGTTGGCCCAGCTTGGATAATGGTTTGGGACAGATGATCTCTAGAGATCTTCTCCACCATTATTATTTTATGCTTCTAGGCAATATTACCACATGAGCTCCCATCCCTGAACATGGGAGTGATTCAAGGGGCTCCCAGGTTACCCCTGGGACTGGGAGAAGGCTTTACCTGGGGCTTGGACAACATTGCAGGGATGCCCAGGAAATCAGTAGATACCCCAACAGGCATCTCACCCAGAGCAGCAGAAGGGGTGCTCTGGCCACCATGGATGAGGCTCTATGTGCAGTCTTGAAAGAAGACCTCCGAAACAGCTGCCCTTGCCAAGGGAACAGGTCCCCAGGTCTTCCCCACTCCTTGGCCACTGAGCCAAAGCACTCTCCAACATGGGGCCACACTCCCTGGCTGCCCCCTGGCTGGTCCACAACACCAAGCAAAGGAGAGGCGAGAGGAGCTTGGCCCTGCCACTGGAAAGGGAGATTTCTGGGCTCTGGTCTCAGGTCTGTCAGAGGAGTACAGAAACCCAGGATTCTTCCATCACCTGAGAAGGGCCCTGGTCACAGGGGACAGAAGAAGGTGCTTTGTTGTTTTTAAACCCCCTTCAGACTCCTGGAAGGATCACCATTCAGTGGTACCCATTGAGTAGGGGAGAAGGGAGAGCTGAGCCTTACCCCAGGCTTGTCTTGACCCCAATAATTGGGAAAAACTCCAGGGAAGATGCAGGTGGTTCTACCCCTGCCTCCTGGGCAACTGCTTAAATCATTAAACTGTTACACAAGTTGTTGCTGTCTTTGGCAACATCTCCAATAACCTTGATAGCCCTCTTGGACTTCATTGCCACATTTGTGTGTGCAATGCCACCTCAAGCAGCAGCCCAAGTTTGTGCAAAAAAGGCAAGCTCCTAGATCCCTCAGCTTTTCTGTCCCACAGCCATGTTCCCACTCCTCCTCAGACAGCGCTTCCTGGCCTTCCTCAGGTGATCAGCAAAGGGAGATGAGGGGGAAATAACCCCCAGAACAATCAAATAATTGTCATGAGTTCAAAGAGAGGAAAGAATACATATGTACAGATCTTGAGTAAGTGAATTTGCAAGTAGGGGTGATATGTGACTGACAGGTTCTCAGAGGGTTTGTTTTGCATGGGTGTCTGTTGTGTGGCTGAGGGTTTGAAGGGAGTAGTTTGTTATTTTAACTTGGAAAAGCATAATGGAGGGAGCAGCAGCCCAGCAGCACTACTGGGATTAGTTCACATAAGTCCTAAATCCTCAGTCCCTGTAACCCTGTGAATCCCCACCAAAGGCTCCAAAACCAGTAAGCAAGTAATAGAAACACACTTTTAAATATTTTTTCTCCCCTAGCATGGTTTCCTACACCTCTCCCCAAATGCAGGCTGCACGGGACACATTAACTGGGTGGGCTGCTGCCACAGTGGGGTCTAGTTAGCTTGGGGTAAAAGGGATTTATTTTGCATGGTTTTATGCAAATTATTTACCTCTAGGGAAAAAGCTTTCTTCAGGGGACTTTTAATGAAAATCTACATGAAAGAATCAGAGCAGCTTCTTTTTATGCTGAACAAAGGTAGTAGACAGTTTAATTAGATTCTTTACAACAGAAGGAGAGAAAAAATTTGCAAGTGGCTTGAAAAGTGCTTATTCAGAGTACCTCTTGTCTCTCCTGCCTTAAAAGAATAGACATGTCTATAGTTTCAGGGAAAAAAGAAGAAAATCTGAAAAATTAAATACAGGGACTTGGTAATAAAAATCCTGAGTGTCTTGGCAAAATTATTCGAGCAGGGTTTTTCTCCTACTTTACGTGGTTTGGGAGCTTGTAAGAGGCTGGGCTTAACACTACGCTGATAATGCACCTAGAGACCTGTGTGCATGGGAAGGAGCACTGTCTTCCCACTACAGAAATGGGAAACGTGGAAAGCTAGATTAGAGATGAGAAGGTTTTTTCTTCTCCTACTGAATGCCGCACAGATATGAGATGCATTTGTTCAGTGATTTCAGAAACAAAGCTGGAAAGCAGAAAAGTGAGTACTGATGCACAGTATTTTTGCTGTGGGAGCATTTCAGACCCATGGTCAAGCACAGAACCGCAGGTGAATTTGATGTGAAGATGGGTTGGAAACCTACTCTCAGGCACGGTTTTGGGCTAAGCAAACTCTCAAGTTCGCTACTCTCTAAAGTGTGTTTTCCACAAAATAATGCATTTTTATCTACTTTACATCAGCGTTATTCTTACATACTCACAAGCGCTCCGTTCCGAAGGGAAGAGAGCTGAGTTTGCTGACGAAAAGCTCCGGAGGATGCAGAGCCAGGCTGAGTGCAAGGGTGGCTTTCCCTGCCTTTGCTGCCACCTAGCACAGCGGGCCGTGCATGGCGTGGGCCTCACAGGCTGCTCTTCAGCAGAGGTCTCATCCAAGGCAGAAGGATTTCTCATGCACAAGAGGCTACATGGAAAAATTGATGCTCGCACTTACTATGTCTTTCAGCAACCAGGTCGTTGATTTTAAATCGGGTTCTTGTCAAGCACTGTGAGCACAAGCTTTGCTGCCACGATCCCACCCAGGGCATACCTGCTGCTTCCTGCTGCTGTGGGACTGCCACGTGTGCTCACAGGAATTACCTTGTTAACCAAGCTGACCAGTTTGTGGAAGGCAAGATTACTAATAATGTCTCAAAACATGGAAGGATAAGCTTAAGTATATTGCTATTATAAATAATTGGAATTGAGCTCCTGGATTATTATGAATATTGTGGTCTGCTGCAGTTCATAACCAAACTATCTCATCGTTTTAAGCATGTTGGTCTTGTACTTAATTTAACTTTCCTGTGTCTTTAAAGACTGCAAGCAGTCCAAATTTGGAATTTCATCAATTCATTAAACTCCACCAATCCTTTCAATGCGGACCTAACTTCATTTTTAACATCCATGACTAGTGGGGCTCTAGCTGTTGCTAGTAGTTCCTCTATACCTTCACCAGCATTGACCCTACTTTATTCCTCTGTTAGCTTTGTGCAGTCTTCTACCAGGCCAGTGGATCCATCACTGCAGTGAAATGAACGTAGTTTCTCTTCCCTAGGTGTAGTTTCTCACTCTTGTAGTGAGACAAGAGGCACCATGACCAGCCTCAGCTCAGCCACCCTCTGCAAAACAGCTATTTCACAACTTGCAGTTAAATGAAAGTAAGAGGGAACATCTGGAGTCTCCTTCAGACTGAGTGAGCAGCGTTACACAACTCAGCCTTTCTGTATTTCACATTTATCCCTACTGATCTTTTTTTCTTGTCTGATGATTTTGTAACTCTTCCAAGATTCTCCCTTTAAGGCATTTTCCTTTTGTATGCATTTCTTCATTTATTTTAAATGCCCATTTGTCTCTGATATTTGTTTTTGTGTTTTCCTTTGGGGATTTGTTTTGCTTTGGGCTCTGCTTGCCATCTGTTACGTTTGAGACTACATTTCAAGTGCTGTCACCTTTGCATGCTAACTTTGATTCCAGCTGACTGTGTCGGTGCAGCAGTTGTGAGGAGCTGTGTGGTTACGTTTCAGGTAACAGTTTGTGACGTTTTATCAGAGGTCTGATGTCCTGAGGAACGTTCTAACAATGTCCTGATAAAAGCAGGAAAATTAACCCCTCTCTCAACTTCCCTGCCTGTCAGTGTTTTGTCAGGTACCCCGTGCCATCTTCTGCCTGCAGTTTCACCCCAGGATCTGTTGTGTTGATTTGGAATTTCTGTGATTTTATATGTGACTTCACCTAGCCCGTATTTTAAAATCTAGAAAGACCCAACCCAAAATAAGGAGATCCTTCATTAGCTGTTCCATAATATCCTAGAGCAATCACCATTTCCCAAGAACATAAATAAATGCCATGTGCTTAAACTCTGCTTTAGCATAAATCATACAGCGTGTCTTAATGACCTCCTTTAATGACATCTCCAAATATCTTACTCATGTGAGCAGCTCACACAGTGCAGTGTGCACTGTATTTGTAAAGGAAAAATGAGATTGATGCTTCAGTTCCATTATTTGGTTTAAAGGCAGAAATGGGCCACTCTGCCTCCTGTGAGAAGTGCTGGTGCTGACACAGGGGTTACAGCTCTCCCCTCTCTGTCCCAGCTGCTGGCAGGCAGGGCATTACTGGCTATGAAGAGTAATTATGCCTCATGGTTATATCTTTCTTTTAAGTGGCATCAACTCCTATGTGTGACTTGTAACTAACAATTAATCAAGCTTAGCCTTTAGATGGGCTTTTGGTTACATATCTGACCCATCTCACATTGAAAGTTATAATTATCCAGCTTCATTCTATTTTTGTAGTTACCAGTTTTTTACATATGATCCCATCACCTGATCCCAAACTCTTACTCTGCGCTGATAAGACATGAGATTTCAGTGACAGTGTTTTCTTCAATACCCTAATGGGACAGGATTTCATTAGAGTGGCATATTATCTAGCACATAAAATTATTTTACCTTGCCCGTAGAGCACCTCTGTGAGGCTTTGTTGCAGCAAGAATTCCAGGGTGAAACTTCTGTCTTTGATGTCCTCGTATTGGCTGCTAGCATCAGACATCTTCAGAAAATATGCAATTAAATGAGAAACATTCTCAGAAATTAGGGGATCCAAAGAAAGTGGTCCTTGGTGTTCATTGTCAGTGCTCAGTTGAATGCCTGACACATCATGGTGGTAAGACTTTAAAATGGGGGCTGGGGAGCAGGGAGTGTAAAGGACCATTTCTGCTCCTGTCTGAACCTGTCACCCAGCCCCTACAGGAGGTCACCTCCGGCTTCAGCCCATTTTAAAGGCTGTTGTGCCTCCTGCTCAGCACAGGAGAATTGCTGCTTTGTCTGGATTCATCTCACCTGCAATGCAGCCCTATGGAATTGCACAGGGGCAAGCTGGACTTTGCACTCCTCAGCAGTGCGTGGCTTGGGCGGTGACATGGCTGATGATCTGATCCGGTGTGGCACATCTCCCCCTCAGCAGTGACTGGAAGTCACTGCGCTGTGTTTCCAATCAGGTATGCCTGCAAGTAGGACATGAGAAACCTCAGTTTTAAATTTAACTTTTTCAACATTGTTTTGAATGCAGATCTCCTAAAACCTTTTCTTTAATTGACTTCTCTTGCATAGATAATTCATTTTTACCAGCAGCCTATGCTACGGGATGCTTCTGACTGTGCACAGAGATAATATACTCTCTTTTTACTTCTGCCTGAAGCAGAATTAAAATAGGAAGTGAAGTTTTGGTTGCACTTTTATCCTTTGGAGTAGTTTTTCTTGTGTGCACATGTGCAACCTCTTTTGAGATTATAGCTCTCACATTTCCTAAAGGAAGACTCAGAAAAAACAGGGCAGCCTCAGAGAAAAACAAAAAATCTTGGAAGAACATAAAAGTCTTGTGTTCATTACAGTTTGCCTTGAAGACTTTATCTGACATTTCTCTGAAACCTCAGTTATCAGAAGCAGTCATTTGCTCTGCATTATCTACTACCTCGATTCAAAAGAAGCACTAAAGCGCTGCCATTCGGATTCAGACAGGAAGACAGGTCCCAAGGGAGATGCTCTGCCTCTTGTGAAGGCAGCCGGTTAGGGGGAAGAAAGCAGAGAAGCTTCTAGGCTCAGGATCTCTCTGCTATTTATCTTTAACTGCCTGGGACAAATCTGCAAAGGCTCTGTGGCTAGGTGTCAAGGCACGAGTGCACAGATCAAACTGTGCAGCAGGAGTGAGCAGAGCCAGCAAGGACATGCAGCCGGTCACACACGGCAGGGAGGGTGAGCAATGGAGCTGGGCACCGTGTCCTGCTGCCTCGCCAGAGCCGAGCAGGGCAGTGCTCCTCGTTATGGCACTTTCCAGCTCCCACATGTCTGGTGTTTGAGCAGAGCCTGCGAAGAGAACTTTTTCATACTGGCTTTTTCAGTCCACATCAGGCTGCAAGAACAACCGGCTGCCTGTGTGCCAGCTCGCATTGCTGCTGCCTCGGACGGCGCACGGCGCCGGTCTCAGCTCTTCCTGGGAGCTGTCAGGACACGGATGTAGCATCTGCTGTGAGCGCTCAGAGGTGCTCAGCTGGTGTTCAAAGGAATAATCTCTGCTTCAGCGATGTGGGTTTCCACTTGTGCCAAGGCAGCAATGCTTTTAAATTCCCTGTGCCTTTATTGTTCCTGACATTGGAAACACCAACTGCAAACTTACTTACAGCCAATATGCTCGGGGGGAAAAAAAAGAAAAAACAGAGGCCAAAGTGTTAGCAAACCTTTTCACACTGCAAGCTTCCCCGTTCAAAGATCCTTCCCTCCCTTGCCCTCAGATGCCAGCAAAGGAGATGCAATGTTCGGGGTTTTCCACGATACATGTTATGGCATTTGTAAGTGTGAACTGAGCAGACTCAATTCCGTGAGGTGGGCAGGCAGGGAGTTCTGCTTTCAGGCTGGCCAGGGTAAACATGTTAAGGAATTGAGCATATAAAACAATTTTCCTTTACGAAGGGGAATAACTGCGCTACCTAAGCCATGTTGAGCCATCACAGAATATGCAGAGTTGGAAGGAACCCACAAGATCATCAAGTCCAAATCCCTGCCCCACACAGCACCATCCCCAAGAGTCACACCACGTGCCTGAGAGCATTGTCCAAACGCTTCTTGAGCTCTGTCAGGCTTGGTGCTGTGACCACTTCCCTGGGGAGCCTGTTCCAGTGCCCAACCACTGTGAAGAACTCTTTTCTAATATCCAACCTAAACCTCCTGTGACACAACTTCAGGCCATTCCCTGTCACTGGTCACCAGAAAGAAGAGATTGATCCCTGGCCTTCTGCTTCCCCTCACAAGGAAGTTGTAACTGCAATGAGGTCTCCCCTCAGTCTCCTGTTTTCTAGGCTGAACAAACCAAGTGACCTCAGCTATTTCTCATCCATCTTGCATTTTGACAGCTTTTCTAACTTTAGACAACCTGCCTTGCTAAGTAATGCCTGTGCTAGTGGCAGCTAAAATTGGTGATTTTATATTAGGATGGTTGTAATGAGGCAGCCCTGCTCACTAAACAAAAATGTATGTAATGAAAAAGGGGGAAAAAACAGCCCAGCAACCCGTAAGGAATCAAATATTTCCATTCCAGATGCACCGTTGTTACATAAATGGATTCTTGGGAGAAATAAACCTTCAACTTTTCTGCTAAAATGTAAGGTAAACCCAGCACACGCACAGAGCAGTATGGGATGCCAGGAAGGGAAATTTGGGTCATGGGCATATGAATTACTTTGAGCCAGTGATGTTTTCTTCATTTGACTTACTAATTTACTTCATGCAGCTGCCAACACTTGCTGCACCTCTTAAAATTGACTTCGCCCCACCCCAGCAGTGGCACATTTATATTGGGCTGAATCACCACCACCTTCTCCAACACATCCTGCCTGTGCTCAGCCAAACATCTCTTCCTCTCTCCAGTTGCAAAATAGTAGCTGCTCCCAGCAGCTGAGTATTAAATCTGATTAAATTTGATGGAAGTAGGCCCTCATTCTGTCCCAAAAGAGCAGATACTACAGACTCACGTGTTTTCCTTTGACTGCCTGTCTCCGCTGCCGTCTCTTGCCTGGCACGCTGCCTGGAAAGGAGGAGGGACTGTTGAAACAGGACAGCTTGCCAAAGAAATCAAGCTTTTTCAGAAGAAAGCCCCAGTATGAAAATTTCAGCCTTTCTTGGGATGTCCCCTTTCTACAGGTGAAATACACTTTTATATTTGAAAATATCAGGTTCCCTCACTGTGAAACCTTTTTAGTCATTTGCGGTTTTTTTCTCTGGAGTGCAGGAATATCCTGATATATATTATATATATCTATCTAGATATATATAATATAAAAATATTTGTTGAGGTGGAAACATTCTTCAGGAACCTGAGTGTTTCTGGCTTTATTTGCCCCAATGTGAGCATGCTGCTAACACAGACGCTGTCTCCTACTTTTGACATTGGAAATGGGGCCCAAATCCTCAGAGATGGGCAAATTCATAATTGATGAAAACTTCTGACATTTGCAGAGATCTGCATTAAAATTAGGAGCTTGGGCTACAGAAATAATTATTTGCTTGCTATCTATTTTTGCTGCGTGGTTTGAAGGGACAATCTGTTAGAAATCAGCACATCTACAGAAACTGCCTGGTTCACCAGCTAATAAAAATGATTAAGTGTAATAATGACAAAGCAAGCATGAGTGATATCATCTTGACATTTGCAAAGCCCAGGTGGATTGAATAATAATGGTCTGCTACTTGCCTTGCAACAGCAGCTGAAGTAGGTTCCGTGCTTCTGTTTATACCAAAGGAACAGGGCATCACAAAAACACACAGGTACACTTACCTATGCTGCTGTGTAAAGTCAGTATCTGGTCCTGCAGCCATTAATGTAAGATGTTATGAGTTAAGAAACTGAAGATGGATTGATGCATTCCAACAGCTGAGATTTTCTGGCTGCCTTTTTAGGTCAGCTCTCCACTCACATCCTTTCTCGAAGTGTGTTTTTGGGCCCTGGTGGGTGTTTAGCTGCCCACATGCCAGGCTCTTCTGAGTCACCTTGCTGCAGACAGCAACAAAAGCCATCCTCCAAATTTAAGTGCTTGACAAACTGTACATCCACTGGCTCACAAGGAGAACTTTGCAAATGAAGCACTGGGTGTGGAGGAACCAAAGCAACTTGAAAGTGGTTTCAGCACAACTTCAGACCCTTTGCTGCACCAGAAGGGTGGAATAAATCACACAAGTGTAAGTGTCTATTGGTTCATTTATTACAGCTGCTATGCAGAAAGCTTACTGCCTCCTAGAAATGGTATTTGTGCATACTGTAGGACGATAGAAGAATACCAGAAGTTCTTTATGCAAAGCTTCCTCTCTTGTTAGAAAAGCAGCCTTCCCTTATCAAGTTTGCTCTGTGTGGGGATCTCAAGGAAGTGGTGGGATGTGCACAAAGACCTGAACTTAACCACATTAGTTCCTCAGCTGTAACTTCCTGTGTCTGTGTGGCCACGCCTGAGCCAGCCCTGGGCTGAACAAGATATTCCAGGGCACATGAAGCACTGGAAACAGGGTGGCTGGGTCAGCCAGGCTGCTGCCTCTTCCTCTGACTGCTCTGCAGAGGCAGCCCAGGGCAGCACCACACCATGCACTGCCCCAGGCCAGGGGAACCACATGCGCTCGAGCTCGCTTCAACCCCCTCCAAAGGCAAAGCTTTACTGGGATTTAAGCCTTGTCCTAAAGGCCCTGGGTGTCATCACAGGGGATGGCTGCAGGAAAGATTTTGGACCAAGACAAGTGGCAGAGAGAGGAACTGGGTAGCAAGCACAACTACTAGCTTGCTTTTGAGAGGAAACCACAAGCCTGGAGGTGAGAATACTGCATGAGCAAGTCTAATACAGCATTGACTACTAGATACCTTCCACCACATACTACTGAGATATGCTTTGCTCCAAACAGGCCCTGAGGGCTGCTGAGGTCTTCTGCTGAGCCTGCTCCTCCAGGACAAGTGCCCCCACCAGTGCTCAACTCAGAGAGCAACTTTGGTCCTGGAAATGCCATCAAAGCTGCTATGCTTGTGTGCTGGTGTCAGGTTTTGCAAGGAGAAAAAGGAGCCAGGAAGTTTTGTTTCCATAAATGTGACTCAGGATTGCCCAGAATTAGGATTCCAAAACTAGCTTTGGGTTTGGGTGTGCTGGCTTCAGCTGTGAGACTTGGTTTATATTTTCATTAATGCCTTCAGAGACTGAGCCAAGCTGCAGTCAGCCTTTTCCCTCAAGCTTGTTCTCACAAAGCCAGATCAAATACCAAAATTTCTGTCTGGAAAGTAGAAATCTATGGTAAAAAACACTAACCAAGCAAGTCTGCAAATGCTTGTGCCTACTAGTTAAGAAAATTAATCCACTGCATAATAAGCAAAAGAAAATTAATTCATTTCTAAACAGACAGGATGCTTCAAAGGTTTTGGCGGCTCTCTCAGGAGAGTGTTTTTCATATGGTAGGGAGAAATCTGATCATTAAAGAAGTGTCTGGAGAGCCAGCAACTCCATTACAGAAACAAGAGCTCAGAAATGTCTCTAGGTACCTATGGCAGATTTCAAATATATCAGGGAGGTTTAGGTTGGACGTTAGGAAGAATTTCTTCACGGAAAGGGAGATTAGACATTGGAATGGGCTGCCCAGGGAGGTGGTGGAGTCACTGTCCCTGGAGGTGTGTAGGAAAGACTGGACATGGCAATGTTGGGTCATAGGTTGGACTCAAAGGTCTGTTCCAACCTAATTGATTCTGTGATTCTGTAAAAGGGAACTAACAAATGTTCATTGGGGTCTCCCTTCCTGTTCCCACTTAAGAAGTAACTGAAAGAAAAACAAGTTGCTCTGAGCAAAGTGTAGACCTGACAAAACACTACTGAAAGAAACAGAAAAGCAAACCCATCTGGAATATATGAAGATTAGCCCCATCTGCATCCCAATTCACCTGCCACAAATTCCATGTAAAGATAACACAAAATTGTAAACTCCTATCCTCCCTGATGTTTGGCACGTTCTGTTTCTCATTAAAAGGAAATAGGTTAAAACGGTTCCATTTCTTGACTTCTGTTTTTTTAAACTTTCAAGATCTCCTCTGAATAACACACGTTTTGTTAGAACTTGGGCCTCTCATGTTTCCAGAGCACGGCATGGCTTTAGCTAGAAAACAAGAGCCGAAGGTGAGGTGAGGAGCTGTGCTGCATCCACTCGTTACAGTAGCTGGTACGGACAGCAAGGAGCCGTGGCCTTTCTCCTGTGATGGCTGCAGCACAAGGCCCAGTGGAACAGGAACTGCTCCACAACAGCTGACTCTGCTCCATGGTGGGGAAAAAATATTGGGTCTGCCTTCTGTATGCAGCCTGATGGTAATTCCAAATGGCATCTCGCCTTGTAATGTTTCACACACAGGCAAAAGCGAGAAGTATTAGTAAACACTTCAGCTTTTAAGAAAATGCTCCCTACAATTCAAAAGTTTGTTACATCTTTCTGACCAATTTTCTGACGTAAAGAGCTAATTCTAACCATTTTTAAACATTTCAGGAAGCAACATATGGTATGCATGCGATGTATGCTGTCACAAAATTCAAGGTTGCAAGCGGCAAATCTGCAACCACCTGTGCAACACAAAATTCCATTAAAAAAAAGCAGACAAGCAAATACTGCAAAAAACTCATGATGAGAAAAGTATTGTGGAATCACAGAATGGTTTGGGTTGGAAGAGGACCTTAAAGATCCAGTTCCAATCCCCCTGTCATGGGCAGGGACACCTTCCACTAGATCAGGTTGCTCAAAGCCCCACTCAACCTGGCCTTGAACACCTCCAGGGATGAGGCATCCACAACTCTTTTGGGCAACCTATTTCAGTACCTCACCACTGTCAAAGTAAAGAATTTCTTCCTAATAACGAATCTAAACCCACTCTCTTTGGTTTAAAGCCATTCCCCCTTGTCCTGTCACTACGTGGCCTTGTTGAAAGTCCCTCTCCATCTTTCTTGTACCCCCCTTCAGGCACTGGAAGGTGCTCCAATGCCCCTCTGGAGCTTTCTCCAGGCTGAACAACCCCAACTCTCTCAGCCTGCCTTCATACGAGAGGTACCCCAGCCCTCTGATCACCTTCATAATTTTGAGACTTTCTTTTGACTAGTCCTGAGTTTAAAAACAAAAAATGAAGAGAATAGAAAAGTGTCATCAGACTACGTCTCGAAGTTTTGGCAGACACGTTTTGGAGAATGATCTCACTCAACGTGTATTTTCAGTGCTACTATGCTCATGTAGCAATTCCACGCACTTCCACATTTACTTCTTGGTACCATAATTTTTTGATGCAAAAAAAAAAAAAACACCAAAAAAAGCATCTTAGTGTCTATGATGGGCTTAATAGGGATTAAGCACTGTAGAGCTAACACATTGTCATCACAGCTATCTTCTCCACAGAATAATAGGATGAAGCAACATAATGCTATACTTGTACAGCAAAACCCATACCGGATGAGCCACACGGTTGTGTTGACAGTGCTGATTAACTGCTCTACCTTGCATTTGCAGAGATTAATTTCATGTGAAAGCATCCTAATAATAGATGTTCAGACTGAGCTCTGCTATTACACAACAGGACAGTAAATTGGCCAGTAGGAGATTTGGGTCTTGCTGAGAGATAATGATGAATACCTGTCAGTATAGCAGTTGGTCTACTTCCAAACAACCTAAAAATACATATCCTGCTTTTGCTGCTCACATGGGGAAACATGTAATGTTTTCAGCATATCTAAAAGCTAACCAGACAATCAGTGGTCTAGTCCAACCCTGCTAAAAACCCCTTTGAATACTTCTGCTTGATGCACAGTAAACCAAATCAGCTAAAAAGATGCCTGGTCTATAACCTTACTTGTGAGAGTCTCTATCCATATCTGCCTCTTTTTCAATAAAACAAAGTAGGCAATCATTCACACCCCGAATATGTACAAATAAGCCTTACTAGTCGGTATTTATGGCCTATTTTCTGTTGCAGAACTTTTAACTCAAGTGGTACTGCAGTGCTTGTAAAGGCCTTCTGCAGCACTGACTGCAACTATTAAAACTCAGACCTTATTATGTGACTTTTGTCCTTTACTCCACTGTTGCCTGAATTACTTTTCCTTTCTTTCATTCCTTCTGGGGTTTTGTTCCTCCCATCCCTATTCAGACACTGCAAGACAGGAAGGGCTTTTCAGGGGTAGGACATGCTGCTCAAAACCACTCAAGGTTCAGCAGGACAGGCCATATATCATTCCATTTAGTTCAAACACAACACAAAACTTCAGAAGTCTGTTCCAGTTGTCAATTTTATTCGAAAGGTGTCTTCTATACATTTTTAATATATAGAAATAAATATGAAAGGCCTATACAAATATCAACACCTCGAGAGTACCAATACTGCCCTTCATTTTTTATACTGATCTTCCAATACTTAAAGGGACAAAACTGCAGCAAACAGCCCACATACTTAATAAAATAAATTGTACAAAATCTCTGATAACAATGTCCCTTCAGGTCTAACAGAACCTTTTAGATTGAGTTCTCTTTTACACATATGCAACCTCAACATGAAATATGTTCAGCTGCCTTTAAGATGTTCATAACATAGACTGACGTACGTTTTCCTCAAGATGGACAGTAAAAATAGTCATACTTAAATCATACTTCGATGTAGGAATTCAGCATTATCACTTTTAATGACATGCTGCGTTAACACAGTATTTTTGAAACACATTCCAATAAATTAAAAAGAACACAATCTTGCCTTCAAGTAAAACCCAAGTAATTTAAAAAACTTCAGAATGGGCATTTGCTTTTATATAACATGATTCTTCCCAAAGCTTTAAAAAATTTAACACTACATAAAATGTTTTTGGTATAAAATATCATAAAGTAAGTAAGCCTTTTGCTTCTTGTAAACCACAATTGATAGACAATTTCCCATAAAGTGATATTTTTCTAACATAGGGCGTCATCCACATGCACGTATGCAATGTCACTAATTTACACATTTAAAAGAGCATAAAGCAAAGTATGTGCTTAAATGGTGAGAGGAATGAATAGTATATCAAATACACCTGCTCCTTCAAAAGTTGGTTATTTGTTGGGGTTTTTTTGGGGGGTGTATTTTTTTTTTTTAAAGAAAATGTCAAACCCCAACAACACTGAAAGAAGACCACGTCATATAGCAAAAACCTCTTCTTTCTGAAGAGATTTGTCCTCATCCCAAAACTAAAAAGTTCCCAGATATTCATTTAAGAACTGTAGATTAAAATTCCTGGAAACAAGAAGAAATATTTCAGATATTTCCTATTTGGACAATAAAACCATAGGCTTTAGCTAAGAAAAAATTAAACAATATGATTTGCTGTAAGTGCACAAAAGCCCAATCTTGCAACTCTCTCCCATTGATTCAATTGTTTTCACTTAAGGAAAGTATGCAGAACTTCCCTCTCCTTCATTATTTAACTTACATAAATAACTGTTTGAAGAATATGTATGTTTAACAGTTTACCCACATAAATCTACAGGGTATTTGGGAAGGTCTATCCTGTTTTTCAAAAGAACTACCGCTTTTAGAGTGTTATAACAATTTTCCCTTTCCATCAAAATAAAGCTTTTTGAGCTCATGTTACTAAACACTACTCTCTACTTCTTGATGTTTGAACGCTTGGCTCATTGTTTCAAAGGAGAATTTGTAGATTCACTGAGAAATAAATGGGATGAGTGGATATCTGCTCAAGGGCAGATATCCAATACGGCTTGGCTTGGAATATCAGTTGTGCTGTAGGGTTCTCATTCACTGCATTGGAGTGCTTCCATAACAAAATTCCTTGGATCATGGTAGTTCTCTAATCAATGTTCACTCCTCTGAACCCTTTCTGAGCTCACCCAGCAAAACTAAACACGTTGTAGCAGAGGCTTTGCAGGCATTGCCAGAGGTTCTGCAGGCCAAGGGTGGTAGACTCTTTCCCAGCAGTGTGAGAGTAACCATCTCAGGGAAGTTTTCATATGAGTTGTATGGCATTAATCTGGCCCACAAAACCTCCTTACAGTGATGAGGGTCAAGACAGTAAGACTCCAGCTCTGCAGAGGGTTTGACAAGCAGGCTAGAGATCCATCATGGTGAGGATGGGAGACAATGCCAGATCAAAAGGAAGACAGACCATACACATAAAGGCTTGCAGTGTTACTTGGGAAAAAAAACCCAAAAAACCCCTCAGAATCAACAACCCAGACACTTCCAAGGTAGGAACGCATTTATCAAAAATTAAACTTTGCCTCATTATGAATGATTTCAAGTTTGGGTTCCTGAGCTTGATACTGGACAGGGGAAAGGGCAAGGGCAAGTGACTTCTATCTTAAATTATACAGCAGTATCATTAGGACAGTATTTAAAACCTATTAATAGAAGAATGAATAATTTACAAATGTGACTTTAAGAATATTATAACTAAATAGTAGTTATAGAAGTTTAAGTTCAGAAGACCTTAATCTTCTTTCTTTTTTGATTGAAATCGTTCCATTAAAGCCCTAAATATATTTCCTGGTATTTTCTGATGTTTGTCTATGAGAGCTTGGACTGCTGCTTTTGTCTGTAGAGAAAGAGAAAAGGTTTTGGTCAGAAAAACTCATCTTTACACTGCTCATATAATAACACAATTTCTAGGCTCTTTTTCATCCTTTCAAATACCACAGAACTACTGCAAGTTCAAAATACTATTCTTCCATATTTAAGCACACAAGATGTGATTGTGGCATGAAACACACCAACAAACTCCTATCTCTTTTCTCTGGTAGCTGATATCTCTTCACAAGCTCCATTAGTGACACACAAAAGTCAAGAGTAAATTCATGAAGAGACTTAGGTCTATAAAGCATGCCAAGCACCTGCATGATGCACTGCAACTCAAACTCCTGCCTATGCCCAGGTTTGCATCAGTAGCACTCTTCCAGTGGGCATCAGCTTTGCTTCTACACATGCTCAGAAGCGGCACTGGAAACACCACAGTGTCTCAGCACATTTGACTTGCACAAAGTAACACCCTCTGGGTCCAAGCCCCCTGAAGGAACTGGTCCTGTAACACACGCTTGGGCCACTTAGCTGCGTGTGACAGCAGCCTCCACTTCCACTCAAAAAACAAACAGGCCAAGGAGTGCACAGCAGTTACTCTTATTATATAAAAGCTCCATAGGGAACATTCAAAAGCAGGGCAACATGCAAAAGCTGTGGTAAGAACACACCATAATCTTCCTATTCTGCCTAGACAGGCACAGGCTAGTGAATTCTTAAGGCCAGAAACAGAAGAACAGACAATTCTTTGCCTCTGTACACCAGTGGTCAGCAAGAGCAGATGTTGGTAGAATGTTGCTTGTTGGTACAAGCTCCCACTGTTTATATGAAGTAAGTGATCAACTGTTAAGTCCTTGGAGAAGGACTTTATACATCTGGTCCTAAGTGACTCTACAGATCTAAAATTTGTATTAGGTAAAAAATTTGAGCTTAATGTTTTTTTTATATATAATGAGAAAATGCATACAGTGCCATAGCCTGAAACATGAGAGACAACTTTAAAATCACTCTAACTAACTAGGATTCTAGGGAATTCACATTCTAGGGGCCTTCTCTAGCAGAATCAGAACTTAAGGCAGAAGTAAGGAAGGGTTGGCACAAATGTAAGATGCCAATGCATGTTTGAAAGTAATTTAAACACATTCTCTGCTGCAAGCCAGCAGTTCTGAAGTCCTGTCAGAGTGAACCCACAAAACAACCAACCAGTCTTCCATAACCAGGGCCTAAGATAAACATTTTAACAGTCTTTTTGCAGAGACCTAATCATAGGCCAAATAGATGAGAGACAACTGAACTGACACCTGCATGGTCAAGAAGAGTCTCTCTCTCAAGTGAAGTTCTCAGAATATTATAAGTGACCATCTGTGGAGTTTTCAAAAATACCTATTTCAGCCCACTCTGTCTCACTGCTCCACCACTTAACTGGCTTATGTCTTTGCACTGTGAAATCTATTAATAAACTGAATGAACATGAGGACCTGAAAATCCTTTCTATAAGGCATCTAAATCTGAATTAGAGGAACATTTAAAAGTTAAATTCTTGGGTTAGAAGCTGGACAAAATAGAAACACACTAGACAAAGCAGTGAAATTATTTACCTTTTTTTTTTATTGTATGTAATTCCAACAGTTTGTGAACATAGATTTGCTATGCTTGAAAGGCTTCCTTAGCATCTGAAAACATCAGGAAGCAGAATACTTCCTCTAGGGTGAAGTGCTTCTCTCTAGCAACTCAGAGCTGTCTTATCTGACTGAACTTCTTCAGTCTTTAAAGCAAGTTGTTTCTCAAAGCAAATGTAGGGTGCAATAAACTTTAAAAGACCTAGAACATCTGCAAGTCGTAGTAATAAAAAGACAGTATTTAAGAAGGACATTCAGAGTTAGGCAAGTACAAAACTTACCATGATTCCACCAATTTCTGTAACTGGCTCCTAGACAGAAATCACTTGACAAGACTATTGCAGTGTTTTTTATCAGAACATTCAATATTTTAAATTTATATAGATAGATATCTATCTTACCTTCTCAGCTAGTTCCTCAGCAGTCATTTCTGGGTCATATGGAATGGGTTCTCCAATAAATGTACGTAGTTTGACTGGAAACCCCCCGTACAGGGGAACTACTGGCAATCTAATACGCTCATATAGTGACCTAAGTATTTCTAATGTGAAAAAATGTAGTGGAAAGGAGGAGAAACAAAGGTGGGGAAGGGAAGGGAGAAGGGGAGCGGGGGAGGGTAAAGGAGGGAAGAGAGGGAGAAGGGGAGAGAGAGGGGGGGGGGGAGA
>VZTA01028934.1:249364-265499 GCA_013398855.1 Mohoua ochrocephala
GGGGAGAGAGAGGGAGAGAGAGAGTGAGATTATTCTGTAAAGCTTTTTTTCCCAGTATGTCTTAACATCGAAACTGGCTTGTAAAGTAATCTAGCCCCCAACCCAGACTCTCAAATAATGTGTCATCTCAAGTGCTATCCTACCTTGACTTTCATTTCCTAAAAGCTGCATTAGTGATAATACCAGACTTGTTTCTACCCTAACTTGGTGTGAAATCTTTCCTCCAAAGTGTAGCTGAAACGAGAAGGAAGAAGAGGAGAGAAATTCAATAGCTGCCTCCCTGGAGAGGAAGGGAATGCTACGCAACACAGGTTACAGGTTCAGCTCATTTGACAGGTTAGCATTAGAAACTAGTATTGGAAGACTGCACTGCTCAGTCCCACTGAGGTCTAGAGGATCAGAAACAGCCTTATCTGCCTAAAAGTCAGTCATGCTAACATACTGAATGGCTCTTTCAGATCACACACTGGTTGCAGTTAAACAATACAAAAGGAGAGAAAAAACAGGTATTTCAATCAGCTCTAAGAGGACACATTCCTCCCCACATGCCACCTTCTAAGCATTTATCCCAAATGTACCCAGAAGAGAATCTTTGAAAAATGTGTGTAATATTATCTTTCTCAATTTCAGACACGAAATTCCATTAACTGGGGTGTTGGCATAAGAAAATCCTTACTGATCAAGATGTGGAATTTTCTGTACGCAACCTATAAAAACAAAGACAAAACTACTGAAACTGGAGTAACACCTCCAGTGAGGAGAGAGTTACATTTGAGAGTTCCTTTCAAGAGAGTTACATTCCTCTAGCAACTCTGCTGTAGAATGCCAAGTAGCATAAATGATTTTGGCTTCAATTTCTCCTGTCTGGGATTCTCCTGAACACAGCAACAATTAATTGTTGTTTATTTTTGTACAACATGACAAATGTGTGAATTATTCCAGCTTCTGCATCTGATGCCTTGGCTTTCTCCATGCAATATACAGCTCTAAAATGGAGGGGGAGAGAAACCGAACTGTGCTGCCCTGCAGCCCTCTGATGAAGGTGATGATGCCATACTTGAGGCAGAACACGTGGCGTGGAGGAGACTTGTTCAGGCCCCTCAGCTAGACAGTAACTAAGAGAATTTAACAAAGAGGGAGTTAAGCAAATGAGCAGAGATGTGGGCATCTCATCATCCCAGAAATGGACCCTTCAGACAAAGACCCATGTATTCATGCTCTGGCTGCAAGTTCCATAGAGATAAGGAAGGAGAGCTGCCAAATGCAAGGTTTTGTGAGGAACCACAGGTCTAGTGCAGAACAGAAAAGCAACTACAGATTAAATGTAGTTCAAACCACTCAAACTTTAAGTGCAGTTAGAGGTGTAAGCAGAGAGCTTTAGGAGGACATTTAAAGGAATTATGTGTCAGTTGCAAACCTGTTTGCCTTGCTTCTTAACAGACAGCAGAAAACCTAGGGTTAGCCTAGCAGACATAAGCAGAGAAAAAAGTGCTTTAAATTTTCCTGCCTTTTTCCTTTCTTCTACTGCTTTTGTAAAAGAACACTGTTATGTAGAAAATAACTTAGATGAGCCAATACCACATCTAATGCTGATATTAAATCCTGATAACATCTCTGAACTCTACCAGAGAGCAAACATTGAAAAACAAGGCTGTGTTAAATCTCAAACCTATATGAGGATTATTTCTACAAAGATAGGCTAAACACACATGGAAAAATAAACTACAAAAAAATAGAAAATATCTTACTTATTCCTCCTAATGTCCTAAAGCCTTCTCGAACATTTTGTGTAAACATAGGAATGATGGGCTAGGAGGGAAAAAAAATAATTAAGAATTTAAGGAAGATAGCACTACCTGAAAAACTTCTACCTCACTTAAACTCAACAAGCAAATTAATTTCAGAAGTGTTTCTCAGACAAGGATTTATAGAGAGCAAAACAAGTATTCTGAAGTTCTTCTGCGACCTTCTGCCATGAGGTTTCAAACTGGGGAATACCACAAGATTTCAGTGAGTCACTGTTTCAGCAGGTCTATTTTCTTAGAGCAGTCCAGAATTCCAGAACCTATGGAGCATTTAGGCATCCCTCCCCCCATCTCACAGTGTTTGCACAGTCGTGACTTAAGCGCTTAAACCTCTTACCTAATTCGTAGTTATGCTCAAAGGGAAGAATTCACAGGATTGGGACACTAAACTTGTCTGATTCCTCTCTGCTATGCTGATGGTATTGCTTCACACTTGATGTGTCATATTCAATACATGTCCATGAGTTATTTCTGCTGATGAGTACTTGGAATGGTGTTGAATATTTCAAGTTTTTATTGCTGTTTTTGAAATTGCAAACAGCTGTCAAGATTTACAAGAACTGTGAGGGGGTCAGCTACCATATAAAGTTTTTCAATATCATTTTATAGTATGTACCCACTGTACACAGCACCATCGGAAAATACAGAACTCTTCATGGGATTTTCATACACTCGAATTCTTTTAAACTTTTTAAAGACAAGCGTGGAGATGAGCTAGCACATGGAACTTTTCAGACATGCATCAAGTTGGGGTTTTCTTGAGAGAAAAAAAAGTCTGTAAAGAGTTACAGAGAATAAAAAGAAGTGCAGCTGACTAAACTGATTATCTTTATTCTAGAAAAATCTTATTTGGAACATCTTATTTTTGACATAGAGGTAGAAATTTTTTTTTATATGACAGAAATTCTGGCAAAAAAACCTGCTGAAATGAGACAACTTCAGCAAGTTGAAGGTCCCAGTTTTAGACACATTTTTCTGATGTTTCAGACACATATTTTTTTCCATGAGGAGCTCTGCTTATGATTCAAGGTGACTTAAAAGTTCATCTTTAATCTAAATAAAGATGTTTTTCCCACTTTCAGACTGCCTCTGACACTCTTCCTATTTTACTGTGTCTGTCAGGGGTGTTTTTAGGGGGGATGAAGCTCCATGACCCTTGTGAGTGCATAAAGGGAACCAAACACACACCCAATAAAATAAGTGTAATTAGTACAGTCATAGTTGAATCTCAAGTATGGCCTTTCACATGCTATTACAATACATTAGTAAAATCTAAACCTGTTGAAAATACCTGTTTAAGCAGTGTTATTTTTCTTGTGAGAAAAGTGATGCCCACTTGGGTCTCAAAAGTGTTCTATTTCTGTATAAAACCCAGAGATTTAACTAGTCTCTCTTTGACAGCACCTAAATATAAAACTCCTGGTGTGAGACTTGCTTTTAAATTAGGTATATGCAGACCTATGGACATATGGACACATCTTTCAAGTACAAATATAGAACCAGAGGGACTCTGAAATGATTACTAAAAGTTTCAATTCAAGCATATCACACACTGTTGTGCCTCAACAGCTGTTCCCCTATGAATAACCACATGCCTGCTGACCAAGCCCAATGCTGTACGTTAGAACTGAAGAGAGTTCACCCCAGTGACCAGCACCTCCTGCTGCTGTACACCCTGTACACCTCTCACTACCATAAAATGCCAATCCAGTACGTAGTGCCAGTGAGTCTACACCCTGCTGGGTCACACCACGCTTCAGTGATAGAAGAAACAGCAACATTGAGTTGGACTCCATGATCCTGATGGTCCCTTCCAACTCGGCATATTCCGTGACTCTGATATGAAGGGTTGTTTCCCAGCCATGCTGGGCAGGGAGGGCTAAGCCATCACAACACTAACCAGGTGTGTGTAAAACAGCACATGCTTGTCAGGGAGAAACCATCCTGTATTTTGTCTCTTGTTCTTTTAAACTCTGGATTTCCTAACCACACTGCTCTTAGCTGACTCTGAAGCCTTCTTATCTATCAAAAGCAATGAAAAGAGTCTTGAAATGTAGTTACTAGAGCAAGTAGACCATACTCATGACAGTCAGAAATCTAACATCAAATATATGATAATCAAAACAGCTTTCTCTGGAAGAAAGTACTAATAACTTAGCATTCTTTGCTTCTCTTCCATGATGTGTCATACTTACCACTTTTGCATCAATGGCCACCTGAGCAAAGCCCTTCCGATTACTCCACAAAATAGTATACATTTCATCACTAAAGAGGGCTTCCCGAACTCCACCTGGGGCAATGGCTAACAGACGGCCCTTCTGCAGAGTCCTCACACAAGCTTCTTTTGGTCCATGTATAGTTCCTAGTACATCAAGGAGTATTTTAAAACCTGTAGGGTAAGAGAATATTAATTCAGAAAATGTTAATTCATACTACCATTGAGTACAGATTACCAGCACAGAACACTATGGCTAAAACTGACTTGTCTAATAAGCTGTGGTCCCAAGTCCCCAAGAGGGAATGAAACATTAAGTCCAACTTACAGATTTTGGTCTGCAAAGTTGAAGATTTAGGGGTTTCAGTGGCTTTTTGCCATAGTAAAGTCAGGTGTCATCCCACAATCAGGACTAAACTGAAAAAGAACTGTCAAGCACTCCTGTGACATCTTTCAGGTGTCCCTTCAAAGGAGTTGACTCAAGGGCACTGGCTCTTTGCTCAAGCTCCATTGTTCAAACATAGCATAGTCCAAATAAAGAGCAACAAGAAGCAGTATCAGGAAATTGTTGTGGTTTTGTTTTGTGAACTTTGGCAAAGAGCCGTCATGCATAAGAAGGAGAATGACAAAGAAAATGCATCATTCTCTGCATTACAGATCACTGCAGCAACTGACTCTGGTTCAGTCTGTGAATACCTGGGTGGCTTTTCATACAAACAGGAATCTGGTGAGCCTCAATTGGGTACACTCACCTTCTGTTAACACTGTAACTGAAGTTTTTAACCTAAGGTTACATAAACTTCTCTTATCACCTTGAATTTGACATGTCATTATGACCGTAGTCTTCAAGAAACAGCAGAACATCAAAAATTTGCTACAAGCATCAAAAGGAACATATCTGATCAATTCAGACAACTAGTCTATTGTGAAAGGACATAACTAGCATAAACCTCCATTTGCAGGAAATAAGTCCTGTTCAGTTGGTTCAATAAATTTTAAATTTATACAGTATTTATGAGTAGTGCATACCAAAATGGTAATGACTGGGCAGTAAGGGAAACATTACTTCTCTTTCTTGAAGTTTCACACTGCAGCAAACAACCTTATCAGCCACAGACAAGGACAAAGAACTGATCCAGTCAAGTTTGCCTCTCAATAACAAACGAATAGCAATGACTAAAGGCACACATTTGTTACATACACACACATGCGAAAGGAGAGTCCAAATATAGTTAAGAAGACAGAGATCTGTCTTATCTTACAGCTTGCATAAACTAAGGGCTTGGGAAGAAAAGCATGAGGCAACACATTATTAATTTATTCTTAACTTAACTCTGATCTCTAACTAGTCTTTGCAGCTGGTGTGAGTATAATTACTCCCAACTCATCTCTGTACCCAATCGGGATCTGTCCGTACACATGGCAACAGGACACAAGCTGCATTACACCTGTCTCACATTTTGCTGTGCCTGCCTCACACACTGCTGATGACACTCAGTCTTCATCTGGTAGCATTTGCACGAAGGAACACCTGAAATAGAGTTTACCTAATGGAAATTCATTTCTTTCAGGTGCTTTTTTGGTAGGATTTTCAACAGCTGATTTTTACAATGCTTTACATTCCCAAGCTGATTAAAGCTCTCTGGAATGTACCTGGTGGTAAAAAGCTCCCTGTCTCTAAGTCCTTTCTGCCAGTGAGCTCAGGAGATAGACAAAACAGTCATGAAAAGGGTTGAGATGAGCAGGAAAAGAGACTCCAAGGAAGCAAAGACTGTGGCAACACCGTTCCTTTCTGCATTGGATACACTGGGGAAGGGGCAGGAGGGAGGGTGTGTGTGACAAAGCAACACCATGAGTTTGTTCAATTCAGGTATCAGTACAAAAAGAACAGAATATTGACGGAATTCACAGACAGAAAACTGTACTACAAAATAGTTGTGTGAGGAGGTTTCAAGTCTTCGCAAAATTTCTCAGCTGTATCTCCCTCCCTCAAATTCTAGTATCAACCTCATATTCTGAGCTGTACTTCATGGCCTTGCCAGCAGGTCACACATTACTATCGATAGCTCTGCTTCAGTGCCAAAGAAGAACCTGGCTCCCTTAAAGCAGCTGAGAGACAGAATCTGACACAGCGGCCCCGAAAGGACAGCTAGGGCACCCGTGTCCAAGGCAAAGGTCATCACGAAGTTAGAAGAAACACTAGGGTAGTACCAGGTAGCACTGCATGAAAGTGACCAAGAATCTATTTTTTTCCATTTTAAACAACAAAAGAACTCTCAAAATTATCTAAACACAATTTTTCAGCTGTGCAGAACATGCTAATTCTTCCAGACACCAAGAAGTTCAAACTTATTTTTATTCCACAGTTCAACCTGAACTCTGCCCTTTGCCCCAACATACTCTTTTCCTATTTTCCACAAGACTGTGGGGGCAGAAATGTTTGAAAACCCTTTGGACTGAACCCAGTAATGCATGTAACACTGCTCTCAACTTGTGCATTATGTACATTTCTCTATCTTGGCCCCAGTGACTGTAACATCAGGGCTATCAGTTACCAGGCAGCAGGATGGCAAGGATGTCATCATTTTCCCATGACTGACCTTTAGGACCCCAGATAGAGAGGAACCATTTAGACCATTGAATCCAACCTTCCACAGCTGTAGGTAATCACACCTGTGTATCTGCAGAGCATCTAGTCCATGAGATACTTTGCAACACCTTGTGCATGTAACAGACAAGAAGCCAAAGCTCCTTTCCTCTGGAACATTACAAGAAAGAGACTGTCTTAGTTAAATAAAATAACAGGCAATCTTTTAAAGAGGGGTCCCAGATGACTTTAGAAAGCAAAATTGGCCCATACTATAGCAGAGGATGATGCAGAAGAACACAAGTGAAATCTCAGTCCTCTCTGAATGCTTTGGGAAAAAGGCTTTCCACCTAAACTTAGAGAAGTCAATGTATTTCTGAGCACTACACAGCTAAGAGTCTAAAGGAACCAGAAGCCTGGAATATTGAGGTTGTTTTTCCCTGTGGCTAACCTCTAGTTATAAAAAAAGGAAAAAAGTAATTCACATGACCGTATTTCACATCCTTCTCCTCCAAAATGCAAGGAACAAAAGCGTACTTAATACTGGCACAATTCTGACACATCCATGTGTGTCTAACAGACTCCCCAAATGCACCGCCACCTCTTCCCATTTCCCCTGCATTGAGCATAATAACTTTTGGTTAAAACATCTTCTGAAAAGGCATCCAATTTAATCTGAACACTTAATCAAGATCAGACAGCCTTAGCATTAGGATAAAATTATGCAGTCTTTCTGGTTTGATTCACAAGAGAAGCAGCATCTAGATGAGTTGCCAGTCATAGATTACTGTGCTCATTTTGAAACAATCCGGGACATTTTCTGGGCTCTTTGGGCTTGTCTCCCTGAACAGCCTTAATTCCTTCACAGAACCAGAGAATTATGTAGATTAGAAGGAAGCTCTGGAGGTCACCTAGTCCAGCCTCCCACTCAAAGCAGGTCCAACTAAATCAGAGCCTCACCCAGTGGAGTTTTGAAAGTCTGCAGGGATGGAGATTCCCCAACTTGTCTAAGCAATCTGTTCAGGTGTCTGATCACTCTCATGGTAAAATACCTTTCCACATGTCTAATCAAAATTTCCTGTGTTGCAACTTGTCTCTGTTGCTTCTCATTCTATCGCTGTGCACCTGTGAGAAGAGTCTGACTCCCTCTTCTCCCCACCCTTATCTGGTACAGACCAAACAAATCCAGTTCTCTACGCCTCTCCTCGTACACTGTGTGCTCCAGACCCCCATCATCCACTGAACATGCTCCAGTGTGTCAGTGTGCCCTGCACTGAGGAGTCCAAAACTGGACACCATATTGTGAGATGTGCTTGCACAGGTGCCATGCCAATGGAAAAAAACTCTTCACTCAACCCAGTCGCTACATTCATGCTAAAAAAGGCCCAGCGTGCAGTTCATTTTCTTTGCTGTAAGGGCACACTGCCAGCTCACACTGAAGATTCTAGTGGACAACAAGTCAAGTCCTTTCCTGCAAAGCCCCCTTTTATCTAGAGTACTGTTGCACAGAATTGCTCCACCACAGACGCACAGCTCTACATTTGCTCAACTTCATAATATTTCTGCCAGTTGACCTCTGTGAAGTCACTCTGAAGACAAGCTTTAATGGCCAGTGTATTGATGGCTCCTCCCAGTTTGGTATCATCAGTGAATTTCCTGTGCATGCTCCAACCCCTCATCCAGGGTTTCTATAAAAATACTAAGCAGCAGTGGGAGCTGTATCAATCCCTGAGGAATGCCTGTAGCTGTTAGCTAGATGTTGTACTGCTGAAATCAGTTCTTCAAGACCAGCCATTCGGTGAGATGTTTCTGCAATGCTACTGAACGATATTTGGGGGACTCATAAGTATACTCACACTTAGAGCCTTATTTTAAAACAGAAATGGAGTAAAACATCATCTTCCATTTGAGAAACAACTGTGCCTATACAGATACAATACAGAGCCAAATCTGCATTACGAAGTAGGTTGTATTAGTCATCTGCAGGCAAAACATTTGATAACCAATTGACAAATGAATCTGTTGGCAAAAGCAGTTGTAGAGGCAAAGCCGTACTGTGATCAGTATGAAAAAGTTCTTTTCAGGGACTAAGGCTGAAATAAATCTATACCGACAAAAAGACAGTTTTCTTGTATGAGTTGGTTCCACTAAAAGCACCAGTACACTACAGAACGCTCCTTGTAATTCATTTTGTGAATTGACAGGCCTTTAGACACAAACCGAACCTGGGAAAGAAAGTAGGTACTACTGTATTTCACACAGACAAAAAGCAAACCCCTCACACAACTAATTTCACCAACTGGCAGTGCATTTCCCTAGGCTGCCCAGCCAAAATCCTGCCCTAAACATATTCTTCATTTTCTACCTGCTTCACCTCATGTTTCAAACAAACATGTTGAACACGTCTCTAGCGTTCCTCCAAAAAAGATTCTACTTGAAACGGTCTTCCTGGGGACAGGTTCCACTGCCCACCATCCTCAACTGGATAAGAGTTGGGTGGGATAAGAAAATACATTGTCTCTCCAGACTAGTATTCTTAACTTACAGGGCATTTGTTCCAAACAGTTTCAGTCTTAATCAGTTTGCATCACTCATTCAGCCCATATTAATAAAAAAGAAACATCATATTCAGGTCTTTCCTAATGATTAATACAGGGAACACTGTTTCTCCTAGGATCTCCTTCTCTTTGTTTCTAAACACCCTAGAGTCATTGGAAGGTGTTGCCCAGACAGGACTATGTCCCATCCTTGCATGGGCCAGTCTCATTCTTGCTTGGAAAGACCATGCTCAATTTCAAAACTTTCGCTAAATTTGTCTGAATGTCTGCTCTGAAAGCTGTGTTCCTGCAACATGATTTTTATTAATGACATTATTAAAAAATTAAAACAAGAATTCCAAAACTGCTTGTTTATAATGAAGTATGTTACCTGGTAATCTAAAGACAAAATGATCAGCTACGACGCTGCAGCCCCTCTTCTTGATTATATGAAGTCTAGCTGAGAAATAGATATAGTCAACAGGAGTAGCTCCATGATAAAACACAATAAGGCCCGGTCCTGGAGGAATATTATCGACACCATGAAGCTCATAACCTGTTAGGAGTTAAAAGTGTAAGAGATGTTAAATTTTTATACAGTTCTATCCTAAAGAAAACTAACTTGCAGCAAGCTGGCAAACTGAAACCAACATCGATTGAGATGTGGTAAGAGCAAAGTGGCCACTAATAAGTCAAGAGGTAACTTGCAGCATCTACAGGAAATACAAGTTGCTTCACAGAGAACACAAGTTTCATTTAAGGCACCACACTTTGAGAAAGAGCAAAAAAAAACAACATTAAAACAAAACACTCAGGCTCACTATCTTGAACTGCATAATTTACCCTTATTTTTTCAGTTCACTGTTTTCGAGGCCGCAAAGTTCTCTGAATCAATCATTCAAGAGAAATCAAAACAAGGACTGGTGTGGTGAAACAACTATTTCAAGCTATTATTAACCTTTCAAAGTTCATTGCCACCAGTGACTGTTTCAGAAGATCTGACATGACAGCACCCATTTACATGTCTCCTTTTACTCCAGGATATGAAGCTTATCTTTGCTACTTCTCCCCAAGTCATACCTGTTCCAGCTTTCCATCACCATATACTAAAAGCTAGTTGGGACTTTATATGCTTAGCTGAAAAACACATAAACACACAAGTTTCTTACTGACCTCACATTTCGACTCAAGTTACAGTGCAGAATATATTTAATTAACACAAAATGCCGAAATGCATCGGTAAAGAACATATTCAGTTAATACCCAGTAGTACTATTACAGTATCTTTTTAAAAACAAAAATAAAACAAGCAAAAAAACCAAAACCGCAAAAAAAAAACCCAAACAAAAAGAACCCCATAACCAAAAAAATCCCCAACCAAATCCTGTCACTTCTTCCAAAGTTAATCAGGCCTGCAATTCGCAGTCCATTAATTTAATTCTGAAGGTACTTTCGGCTCTTCTCCCTCTATTTACTTTGTATACCTGTGGACCTGCAACACATTGCAAGTGTATCATCAGTCCCATCTCAAGGGACCACTAACTGTGGCTTGCCAGCTAATGAAACATTTGGCATTGGCATAACACAGGTAAAGTTCCAGGTATCACACACCAGGTTTGGGGGTTAATTTCGGGCTTTTTGGTTGTGGCGTTGGTTTTTTCTTTTGCTTTTTTTTTTTTTTTAATGCTGTTAGATTTCAGGATGGAAAGTTCTTCTTATGATATCCTGATTAATCAAGTGAGGAAAAAAATAACTGGAAAACATTTCATTTTTTAGCAAGACAAGAGTATAGATAAGAGGGAAGCAGCTGGCAGGGCAGAAAAAAGTCACAGCTGTCAATGAGGGACCGGATAAGAATCTTCTTGCACAAAAAAAAATGTCAGACCTTATAAAAAGAAAAAGTTACTAAGGATTAAAAGAGCCAAGGCCTTAAAAAATAATTTTCTTGTGGGAAAAAAAAGTAAATAGCTTTTTATTGTGAAGTGAGCATTTTAAGCTCTTTGATGTAGTTGTTGATTTTGATGTAGTGTACTTTCCTAGATTTGAAAGTTACATCTTAGTCTTACAAAGCCTATCTGATACAGCTGCTGCACCATCTGGTTATCAATGCCTTGAAAACCCGCTTCCCTTTGACTAGAGAACAAATAGAGATGATTTTTCAAGAAGGATTTATTCTTTATGTAAATTGCTCTTAAGTATCTCTTTCTCCTTTAGCTGCATCTAGACTGAATGGCTCTGAAAGAGACTTATGATTTCCTTAGAGAGAAAAGCCAAATCATTTATTAAGTCTGTCTTTATGAAGAAATAATAGTAGAAGGACAAGGAACAGGGCCCTTAGTTTTGACATTCTGTAAGAGAAAGTAGTTGCCCAAACTACAAAGACAAATAAAAAAGTAGGGTTCTGTAACAGTGTCAGGCTCTAATGTTAATTTCAAGAAGCAACTAGTGAGTAAATTGACACTAAGTGCTCCTTTTAGCCATCATTTGGCATTTTATGTAAGACTGGTTAAGTGCAATTAAATTATGCTTACATGTGCTGGCTGGCATACCAGCTATCAGGGAACTGGCATTTAACTTCCAGTCTTCATATATTGACCCTGAAATGATACAGTTAATTGATCTAGTTTTTAACACAACACACATTTCAGGGCTTCTTCAAATGAGGAAATCCAGGAATTGTTATAAAAAGCAAAAAATGGGAAAAAAGCAATTTTGAAAACTGTGCATACATTCAACCAGAACAGAGACCTCATTTTACAGCAGCAAAGGAAACAATGCATAAGACAAAAAATTTACATTCAAAAAAGTCTCAATCACTTTTTTTTTCTCTCAAGCACCACTGACAGTCACTCATAAAACAGAAAAAACCTGGCCTGAACTGGCATGCACTAGCAGCAATAAGCAGGTGTATATTGATAATCTTGAAAGCTAAATGAGGAATAAGAGCTTCAGAAGTTTCTAATGAAATGTCAGATCTCGCTTACCGTGCCATATTCTTCCATGTCCATCCCACAGGGTAGCCAGCATTTCCCTTGCACCCATCCAAACATCATGGGAATAAGCTTCCTTTAATTCATTCTTCCTTTTATAAATATGAAGTAAGAGAATGGAAACGTAGAAGAGAATGACGATAACTCCTGGAAGTACAAAGACTACTACAAGTGGAAAAAGCAACCATAAAATGTAGAATGCATAACTCAGATAATCTCCAATATGCTCCACACCAGTCCATTCTTCCAGAATGTAAGTCAGGCAAGTCAAGTAGGACATAGATGTTGGTCCTGCAGTACAGGATTCATTTCCACCTGTCATCTCCTGTTTAAAATAAAATTTTAAAAAAATAGATGAATAAATCTTCCAAAAAGATACATCTGCCTATGCTGTTCAATCATATAATAGACCTCTCTGATGCATTTTATTAATATACCATTTACCCCACGTCCCAGCAGCACCTATTAGAAACATAACAGTTCATACAGCAAAACTTTTACTTGATCTTTACAGGCCTTTTCTTTTGTGTACTGGAAATGCTGGCAATTCTAATTGAGAAAGATGGTGTGATTGCTTAATTTCAGGCTAGGATTTTATCTCATTGAAAACTGCTCAACTTTCACAGATCCAGAACACTTATACTGTTACCAATACCAATTAATACTGTATTTTTGAATTTCAGAAAGCTCTATTGATTAGTCTAATTTATTGTTACAATAAAATAAAACCTTCTCTCAAGCACTAACTACAACAGGAAACAGCACAATCTCAAATCCAGAGCTTTAGGGAAAACCTACTGAACACTTCCACTCACGACAACCATAGGATGACTCAGGAAGAAGACTGTCTCAAATAAGAAAGTCTCAGCCCTGGAAAGACCTTTATTTGCACCCAGAAATTTACTGATAGTGAAACGTCAAGAGCCAGAGCACAACATTGAAAGGCAGCAGAACGGACAAGGAGGAAAAGATCACAAAAAGTCCTCTTTAGAGTTTTAACTGCTCTGGCTTGGCTTTGTCTGTGTACAAGAATCTCTCTACTCCAATGCCAGCTCCCAAGAAGTTACCAGCCCACAGAGGTCAAGCCTGGAATTTCAGGCTTTCTATAACTCTGGAGCAACACTTTTTTTCTTAGCTTTGTACAATTTAGGAGACAACTTGCTATTCACTTCACCTTACCAACACAGGACAACATGAATGCTTGGCTATTTTAGCTACACTGCTTGAACAGCAAACCTCGTACCTCTGGGAACAAAAGTTCCCTAGGCTAGAAAAAACTAGTTGGTCAATATTCCAAGTTCTGCTAGTCAGGACCAAGAAGAAAAACATGTTGCAACTGTAAAATAGGCTGGTAGAGAGAAATGAATTAAGAACAGTATTTCTGAAAGAATCTAAGCTTGAAGCTGTTGTGTTTTGTTTATTAGAATGTGGCTTACAGCAGGTAGGACTGCAAATCTCCTATGCCTAGACAGACATGCATGTCTATCATTCTTTTACTCCTGCTCGATTCTTGCAAGCAACGAGAGACTGAAATACAGAGAATAATATTGCCATCAGAACCCCAGTGACAACAAAAATTACAAGGCACATCAATTTTACTCCACGTTTATTAAGGAACACCGAAACACATACTAGAGTAGAACTCATTTCACTTATTTTCCTATCTCAAGTTTCCCTCACATTCTGACAGAGCAAGGATGTCCCTTTTCCTTTGGTTTTGAAATCGGCCTCTACCCACGTTACTCAAGACAACTCCGATTAATGAGAAGAGAGCTGATCTTTGCTCCCAAAATCCATGCCTGCTCCAAACTAATTCAGGTTCACAACATTTTGCTCCTCAGCACGTTCTTGAGGACAGTGTGATGGGCAGCTGATTCATCTCCAGCAACACAGAAGCACATAGCTTAGTGACATGCCCTTCACTGATTTCATGCACCTGCCTTTGGGGTGTGAATTAGGGGGAAAGGATGGGAGAGAATGAGTGTGTGGGAGAGCAAGAGAAAGCTCTTTTTCATTCCAGTTGCCAGAGCCGAACTCCAGAACCTGTTAGGCAGCAAACACCCACAGCTAGTATAAGAAACACAACTTGTGTGACCAAGCAAGATTTAGGAGTAGCATTCAACACTACAATATTTATCGGATTGTTATGCCTGGACTCCTCCAGTGGCTCTGCCTACTACCTAGAGAACAACATGGAGCATGGGTTATAGCACAGAAGCATTTTTTCAAAACTGAGAGGTGATTACGTAGCTTAAAAGACTACTTATAGCTATACTCTCCCACTTATCATATATTTTTAATTGCTTATGGCTTTCCCCTAACCCCAAATACTCCATGAAGTAAATTTAAAGTCCTGTTCACACACGTCAGTCTTGCAAAATATTACGTGTCCTTTTGCCTGTAACGTTCAATGCAATACCTCAAATGCAATCACCACAGTTTTATAAGTTTACTTGCATATCTGTGAGCTAACCTGCAACAGAAATGAAAATCTAACATCTGTGCTACCAGCCACTGAGGTAAGAGCTAAAGCACTGCCTTCCCTTAGGGACAGTCAACTCTACCCTGAACAATGCTGCTTCCTCACCTTGGAGAGAATCACAGGGTAATTTATACTGGAAATCATACTGTCCAACCTCTTCCTAACTAACCAGTCAAACCAGGCTGCTCAATGACATGTCCAGTCCAGTTTGTAGCACCTCCATGGATGGAGATCCCACGGCTTCTTCGGGCCCCTAATCCAGTGCTTGAATACCTTCAGGCTGGAAATGTTTTTCTTTATTCCAGTTCTAGAGTTGCCCTTACTACAGCTTGTGTCTGTTGCCTCCTGTCCCTTTGCTGCGAAGATTCTAATTCCCCCTCTATAACCACTCGTTAAGAGCAGCAGTAAGGTACTCACAATGTGGGCACAATGGCAGTGAAGAAGGGAAGGCAGATTGTGATCAAAAACAGCCCAGGAGTTCCACACTGAGTACACGTTCAACACAGTTCTTATAGTTCTTTTATACTAACAGGAAACGAAACTTTGGTCTGTTCCAACTTGCTGCTGAGCAGTTTAAAACACACATTTTCAAGTTCTAACTTCCTAATGCAGCAGCTTACATTTTTCACTAGTTCACAAAGATGCAATTTCTCATTTGACTAATGACAGTGCACACCGACTCATGCTTACACTTGGGGCTTTACCAAGTGGAAACAAGGCTAACACACAACTCCCTTCGCTGACTTCTAGCACATGACCCCGAAAAGTCCTCAACTAAACTACAACGGAGGCCTTCAGCTGCAGTCAGCAGATGCTGGGATAACTGAGACCCTACTGATCACTACAGAAGGAGCGATTATGGACAGCAACACGCTCTGCTGTAAACGACACACAGCACGATTTCAGCGTGTACATGAAATGTGTAAGTAAACCCCTGGAGGACATCCCAGTGTTTCCAAACTAGAAAGGCACTGCAAAGCAGCAGCTACGACATGTCCCTGCCAACAGAAACACACGGCTACGGAGTGGGGTTCTACCAGAATTAGCACTGCCACCACAAGCACACAAAAAAAAAACCCTAAATAAACGAAAAATACTGGAAGACCCTGAAAATCCTGCTAACATCACCTGCGACAGGGGAGACCCTAGAAGCCAGAGGAGGGTTTAGTCCTTGTTGAGGCACAGGACCTGGCCTGGCATCTGTGACGGCTGGCCCGTGGTTCCTCCCGCAGGTGGAGGGAGAGGGTCGGGGCTCGCTTTCCCGACAAGGAGGACACAGCCTCAGCCCGGCTGCCCCCACGAGGCGCCCCCGGCTCCCACCGCGCTCCGCCCGCAGCGCCTGTCCCGATGGTGATCAAAGCAAGGCCCCGAGCTCGGCGGTGACAGAGGCCACCACGGCAAGTCACCTCCGGCCCGGGCATCTGCGGGGCGGCAGCGGGGCCAGGCCCGGGCCGGGACCCTCCACCCGCCCGGCAGCGCCCGCTCACCTTCCCCTGGCGGCGGCGGCTCCGGCTCCAGC
>VZTA01028934.1:265867-288646 GCA_013398855.1 Mohoua ochrocephala
CCCCGCGAGAGGGAGGGGCGGGGCGGCGGGGGCAGAGGGCGCCGCCTGGCGGGCAGGGCGGGACCACAGAATTCCAGAGGGGATGGGGCCGGAAAAGACCTCCGGGATAATCGAGTCCAGCCCGTGCCTGAACATCACCGTGACAACCAGACCACGGCACTGAGTGCCACTTCCAGTCTTTCCTTGAACACCTCCAGGTACAGTGACTCCGCCACCCCCCTGGGCAGCCCATTCCAGTGTCTAATCTGTGAAGAAATCCCTCCCAGTGTCCAAGCTAAACCTCCTCCGGTGCAGCTTGAGACCGTGTCCTCTCATACTGTCGCTGGTTGCCTGCAGAAAGAGGCTGAACCCCAACCGGCTGCAACCTCCTTTCAGGGAGCTGAGAGAGCGGTGAGGCCACCCCTGAGCGTCCATTTCTCCAGACGGAACAAGGCCGGTACCCTCGGCCTCGCGGCCATGGCGCCCACTGGGAAACACCGTGTCCACCCATCCACCCTCCTGCCCTGGGCACCGCTTACCTCGCAGCCGCCCCTTCCCCGGTACCTGCCAGGCGAGCGCAATCCTCCTCCTCCAGCCCCGCTGGTGTTGCCACAGCAGCAGCAGCATCCATACCTGGTACCCGCTCGTACCCACTGCAGGGAGTCGGCGTTCCAGGCGCTTTGTGGTTCGGACACAGCATTCGCGGTGCTGCTAAGGCACTCCTGACTGCCCGACAGCTGCGGAGGTAATCCCTGGATTTACGTATGAAAATAAATAAAATAATGGATTTAAAAAATAAAAATCAGTCAAAGAAATAAGCACTGTTCCAATGACACCAGGTGCAGCTCCAAACACAAGGTATTGATGTTGATACCCGTGGTTCTAGGACGACAGGGAACACTGCCATGGCTGCGCCCTCAGCCTTCGGTGAGATGAACTTGTCCAGCTCTTCCAGATCCCTGCCCGCTGTGCTTTTCTGACCAGCTCTCTTCTACTCATACATCACCTGCCTGTTCGACATCTGCTGAGTTGTGCAGTTGTACACAATTTACTGGGTAACTGCTTCCACTGTCCTCCAGTTAATGAATTGGTCACAGCCCCAAGCCCACCAGAGTTCAAGAACCATTTGAACAGGCACGTGGTGTGACTCTTGGGGCTGTCCTGTGCAGGGCCAGGAGTTGGGGCTCAATGATCCTTCAGGGTCCCTTCCAACTCAGGATATTCTACGACTCTATGGTTTTATTAATTTACTGTGTTATCAGTACGATGTCTTTCCCCAATGGAAAATCTTGTCGTTTGAGCTGGTTTAACTTTACACACAAAAAAGCTGCAAAAACAGAATTTCCCTGCATTATTTGCTGAGCAAACTATACCTTACAAGAGTCATAAATGCTGCTTTTGTTTTGAGGCAGGCACAGGTCCTTTGCTGGTGTTCATTTCTTTTTTTTTGTTGTTTGATGGAGAGGGTAAAAAATAAGGGTAGCAGTGGAGTGATTTGATCTGCAATTACATTTCTATTTGTATGACAAGAACCCTAGTTTCTGTAACACCAGTTTTTAGCTCTAATTTCTATAATACTGCTCTAAAAAGAGTAAAAATTTAGAGAGAGCCACTAAAATAATATAATAACTGCTTATTATTAGAGCAGTACTATAATGTTTCTGGAAAAATTGTTTAAATTTTTTTATTAGAAAAATCACATACATCATTCAAAATCACTCCTGTTTCTCAATAATAATTTTGTCTATCATCTTCAGACCCCAGAAAATACTCTTAAGACAACTGTGACAGAAGACAACAAATAAAAATTATTTTTTAGTCCAGCTCACTTCAGAGAAGCTGCAGATAATGCAGTGATGGTGCTAAGAGATGTTATGGCCCAGGAAAAACTTAAACTTTGTTAGAAAATATTAACAGCTGTCTGAAATAGAGGAGATAGAGACAGGGATCTCTGCTTTGAAAGATAATCAGTGCTCTGATTACATATCTCCTACCCAAGGTTAGTTGTCCATTGTGAGTTGCAGCACAGCTCCTGGCATCATGTATCAGAGAGCATGGCATTTGAAAGGCTGTGCAAATTCTGATTACTGGTGTGTTTAGTTGTTCCCAGGATCAGAATCATTTGGGTTGGAAAGGATGTTTAAGTCCATTGAGCCCAATCAATAACCTAACTCTGCCAAGCCCACCACTAAACCGTGTCCACAAGTACCACAACTACACACCTTCTAAATACCTCCTGGGATGGGGACTTCACCACTGCCCTGGGCAGCCTGTTCCAACGCTTGACAACCCTCTCAGTGAAGAAACTTTTACTGATATCCAATCTAAACCTCTCCCGGCACTACTTCCATTTCCTCTTGTTCTGTCCCTTATTTCCTGGGAGTAGAGACCGTCTCCCACCTGGCTACAACATCCTTTCAGGTGGTTGTAGTTGTTGGTCCCCCCAGAGGCTCCTTTTCTCCAGGCTAAACAACCCCACCTCCCTCAGACGCTCCTCATCAGACTTGTGCTCCAGACCCTTTACCAGCTTCTTTGCCCTTCTTTGGACATGTTCCATGATGGTGTTAATGTACCTGAAAAATAGGATAGTCGATGATTCCGTCTAGTCCTTCTACACTTTCTGCAACACAAAGAAGGCCTTCAGATTCTGGTTACTCATAATTCCTCTTGCTTCTTCATCCGTGTCCATTTTAATATTCGATAACCTTTTCCTTTAGTTCCTTTTCTCCCTTGACTTAAGCTCAGGCTTTGAATTTTAGCTCGTGTTGCTGGAGAGTGGCATGTAAGACTTGGTGGTTTGAAGTCCTGTTTATGTCCAGGCACATCAGTCAGCGTCTTGATCTGCTTTAGTTTATCATCTCCTACGCACGCTGAGTCTCTGCTGGGAGAAAAATCTTTCTGCCTGTATACAGCAGTTATAGTTAAGGTGTTCCAGTAAAGACTCCTGTATCTTAAGACAGATTTGAGGGCTTTTTTCAGGACAGGATTTCTGTCTTTTTGGTCCAGGGAAATAACTCACCTGTCTATCCTTTTCCCTTTGCCAGATGTGCAAGAAATACTTGTGAAGAAGCAGGATCAGGGAAGAATTTCTTTTCATCCATAGAGCAGATTTAGTTTTCTACTGAAAAATGGGCAAACCTTATATATATATTTCCTAAGATGCGATGTATCCTTTTAGGAATGTGAGAGGAAAGCTTATTTACATATTTAAAGTACATGAAGGAAAAATGAGGCACAAAAATTACCTTTCTTGGTCTTTGAAGTTAAGACTTGGTTGCATTTAATGGCATATTGGATAGATTACACAAAGTTCTCCCACTCCCACGAGTAACAACATCCCACAGCCTGTAAAAACACATTCTGCTTTGTGCTAAGTTTTGGTTTTCCACAAGTTGCATTAGGAAGACAACACTGCCCTTCCAAACAGGCATTTTGGTTCAATCTGTACCAGCAGTGTTGCAGCACTGCATTTTTAGGCAAACCACCAGTGATGATAAGCCTCAAGGATGCATTGCCCAAGAAAGCTCCCCCGAGCCTGTTCCCTGCTCACTGGGAGATTTGAGTAAATACAGCACATCCATACTGCGCACACACCACATCCAGGGATTTTCAGGCTGGGGGCAGCCTCATCCACTGAACAACCATGGTGTGGTGCAATAGTGCGTGCATGAACCAGCTCAGACTTGAAACCACCTTCTACGTGTATTTGCAACATTTGCTACACTGAACTAAAGCTTTGGTTTTGCTCTCTTTGAGAGACCTTTTTTTGTGGAGGAAAAGTATTGGAGGCAGCCATCCTGCTTTCTAGGGTATGAACCACTAAGCTGATGGGTTTGAAGGAGTCGAATATCTGTTTTAATGGGATTATGGCTCCTTGTGTAGTCTCTAGGAGAACGGTCTAAGCAGTGGCTGATTACCTAAAGCACGACAGTTTCTGTTCTGACGCTGTCTGGTGTGGGGCCCATCAGGGAAGGTGGCCCCTGCAGGGTGGTCTCTGGTGGGACAACACCGACTCTGAGGCTCTGCTCTTAGACTGGGCTGTGCTCAAAAGACAAACCCACCGTTCTAGACAGCGCCGCTAAGGCTCTCGGATGTAAGTACGTACTTGTTTTAGGAACCAGGAAAATCTTGGCTGCATTATTTCCTTTGGGGGAATGTCGCTGTTGCATTGCTATTTTACATAAGTCATCTTCATCAATCTTTCTGAGTTCAGGATATTCTCAAAGACATGGGGGAACTTTCAAGAGGTTAATTGTTTTCTTTCTCCAAATCTGTAGAAATTTGTAAATTAAACTGGTTAACGCCAGCTATTAGGGACCAGTGCTGTAGGACATTGTTTCTGACTCTATGCTGTGAAACCAGTGAAACAAACATAAGCATTCTAATCACTTTTACGACGTTTATCAAATCGTTCCAGTAAAGCCTTCCATATGTTGCCTGGGATTGTTTGGTGCTTGCTTATGAGAGCCTGGACAGCAGTCTTTGTCTGAAAAAAGAAGAGAAATTTGCCTTTACAGATCTATTTATGCGTGGAAGAACAGTATAATCACTGACTTCTCATAAGTTCAAGAAAAAAAATTGACACATAACTCTACTCTTAGGATGTAATTGTCTTTTATATTAACTAGTTGCCCTAACGACACATTTCTTGGAAAAGAAAGGAACAAAAACAATGACTGCAGTTTGGGCAGGCTCAAATTACTGAGATTTCTCAAACGCGGTCACTGCTAAGTCAAAGCAGCCTTTAACACATGCAAACATTAAGGTTCTGCAATCTCCCATCCCTGTGAAAACTTTATCCATCAAAAAATGATGGATAAAGCCTGACTCACCTCATCTGATCTTATAGCTGACCTTGCTTGGACTAGGAATTTGGAGTAGGAACCTCTGTCTGTCCTTCCCAACATGAATTCTCCCATAATTTTATCATATACAGCATGCACATAAGAAAATTCCTAATACTCTTTATATGAGATTCAAATGCAAGTTTAGGAAAAGAATGAATACAATATTCTGTATTTCTAAAAGAAATAAGAAATTATCTCCTTTTGGTTTCCCTGATGTATTTAAACTTGAAATAGGGGTAGCCACATACTCCACTGATCTACCCCGGAGTTCTAGTAGAATATCATTGTGAATATAAGAAAAGAGTAGCCAAACCTTTCCTGACAGATTCATGTCCTAACTCCTTTGCAGGGCAGGATCAGCCAGAGGTCATCCAGGCCACTGCTCACCTCAAACCTCATTTGAGTTGCCCTTTTTTTATGTAATATCAGCCAGGGAAGACCTAACTGTACTCCCACCAAAGTGAGTGGTGGTCAAAGAGGGCAGCCAAAGGCCTGCCTTAGAAAAGTAAATCATTATCATGGGAAGTTTCAATTTCACTTTCGCAGGTACACAAAATACTGTTCCCCCAAAATACAAGAATATGAATAACCATAAGGGCAGTCATATTGCTTCCAGCCTCCTAAAGCTGCTAAGACCAAACTCCACAGCTTGCTGGGGCTGTTCCCTTGTAACAGACCAAACCTGTCTTTCTGGTTTCACTTTTGTGAAGCTCAGAACAACCTGCAGTAGACCCTTAAAAAAAGAAAAAAGAAAACGAAAGAAAAGCTAGCCTTGTTGCATCTTTTTGGGGGCAGCAAGGTGTTTTTCCGTAAGTAATTTCTAACAGTTGATTTGTTTGTGTATTTCTAGGTCATAGCAGATTTTTAAATTTTTCTTGCATAAAATCCTCTTTTCACCTTCCATGAAAAAATTTTTAAGCCGTATATTTGGTTTAGCTTAGTATTTTGAAAAACGTCTAAAATCTAGATCTATAAACACTTTTATGCTCCTGGGCATCACTAATTTCACCAAGCTGTAGGTACTCAAAATATTTTTATATTTTGGATGCAACTTTGGTTTTTAACATTTTCATTTTGCCAATGAGACTGAAGCTCTTGAAGAGCTTTGCTTCTAGAGCCCTCTGCTATTTGGTGACGATTCCCAAAGTTATTTGTTATTTATGAAATTTATTTTCATAGTTACTGAAAACTGCATTTAAAATATAGTTTACGTCATTTCAGTTGTGTAATGATTATCAAAGTTATCAAAGGCATGGGAGAAACAAGGTTATGCTAACAAGAAGACAGAGTTCACACATTTCAAAAGGATGAGGGCATCCCAATCAACTATTACTATGTCAATATTTACTTGTAGATATTTGTACATTAAATAATCCCAGACCTCAACTGCCCGTAGCTTTAACAAGCAAGTAAAAGTGTATTTGTTTTTATTCAAGCATGCAAAAAACTGGTTTCAAGTGCACATATAGTAGAGGGCAAAGTATGTAGTTCAATATTGCAAGGAGAGAGACCTTACCTTTTCAACTAATTCCTCTGCAGTTATGTTCGGATCGTAAGGGATTGGCTTCCCAATGTATGTGCGAAATTTAACTGGAAGTCCTCCGTATGGAGGAGTAAAAGGCAATCGAGTGCTTTCATATAACTGTCTAAAAAATCCTGAAATGGTTCACGGGAGGAAAAAGTGAGATTATAGTCACAGAAAACACAATCCCAACGTGAAATCTGATTAATCTAGAAGACTTCCTAAAATTGCATGCTTTATTTGACAGTCAGGAAGTTGTTACAGGATTGAGGCAACTGTCCACCAAAACACAGCTCGATAGACTTAATAGATCACAGAAATAAGGCTGCATTAAAGAACCAAATCACACACACAAACCGGTTATGCACAAGCTGTCTCCATATTTGAGCTACCTCTGACCCACAGCAAGTGTTAGAGAATCCAAAGTAAGCAAAAGTCTGAAAAGCAAAATCTAAGATGAAAGCAAGAGAAATCGGAGAGGAAAGAGATAAAACATTCCAAATACATAAAATATGTTTTTAAGGTCTTACTTCTTTCTTTAAACATCCTGTAGCCTTCGCGGACATTTTGAGTATACATTGGAATGATGGGCTAAGAAAGCACAAAAAAAAAGAAAAAAAAAAATTTAAAAAAAGATGGGAATGTTATACCAGGTTTGAATTTCTGTTTCAGTGCCTGTTAATGCAGCTAAGAAAATCACTTAGATAACTGACTGATAATTACCCTCGGTAAGTAGTAAACAAGAAATCTTAATATAAAAATCTCCAGAATAGAAACAGAATTCTATTTTTCAGCTCCTACAAACTTCTGGTTTAAAGTCACTATCTGTAAGTAAAATGACTGACATTGTGTTAGGGTTTATATAACTTCTGTGTTATGTATTTACTGCAGTATCACTGACTGGAACATAAAACAAATTTCCATAGTTTCTCTGTCTAAAGCTTTCATCATGAGTGGTGAATAGGAAAGCATTCAGTTTGTGAAGTCTTGCAGAAAGCAAGCAGACATTCACGCTTGGCTCATCTCATCTCCTTCTCAAACAGGGTCTAACTGAAGCAGTAATGTTTGGATAGAACTTCAGTGGAAAAGACTTCTGCAGATCCCTGAGACAAAGAAGGCAATTGTGTGTCCTCACTGACCTGGACTGCACACCTTCTGCAGGGCGGATCCTTAAGCACTGAGAGAACAAATTCATTTCATCATTGTGACTGAAAAGAAACACGCTTGAGATACCTGCACTTGAAACAGTCATGTCTTACAGCCTGAGGTAAGGTTTCAGTTTGTAGACAAACTGGCAGGGGTTGTATCCATTTATGCAAAGACCTTTTTCTCCACTATTGTCCTTTTTCCTTTTTTTGAAACTCTAATTTGAACACATTGTTGGAACAACTTGTCTAGAAGGTAATGAGAAAAGACTTTTATACTGTTAAGAATCACTACCACAGAACAGAAACTGCAGAATGAGAAAAAAACAAGAAAGAGAAAGGCCTAACTAGAGCCTACCAAATAACTCATAGTGATAGAAAGCATTACAAGGAAAAAATACCTGAGAGAGAGCAAAAATATCAAACAGGCATAAAGTTGCAATAGTAAACCCTTCAGAATGAGAAATTAAGGGAAATTGTTAGGAAAAAACCCTACAAAAGTAATCAGTAACGTCTTTTAAAACCATGTAAGTACTGGACACTAAAAATACCACACTTTGCTTCAGCTATTAATTGAATAGTGTACATCTAAGATGTAAAATGTTTGAAACCTATCTGACACACAGACAAAACACTCTAAATTTTAGGAATAGTGCAAGAGAAACATATGTTAGGCTGTAAAGAAATCTGGCAACTACAGAAATTACTCTCATGCAATGATCAGCCATTGAGGGGCAGAGTAGGCAGCAACATTCAGTCCCTAAGCTGGAAAAAACAGGTACACACATAAAATCTTACGTTTGTAAAGCAGCACAACCAGATCTACAGTGACCCACAGATTTATATTTTCTGTGCTGGAACTGAGCTGGATCACACCCAGCCAGCTTGAAAATCACAGAATTACAGGATAGTTGAGGTTGGAAGAGATTATGTAGTTCAAACCCCTTGCCCATATATGAGAATTTTATCAATCATAGTTCCTGTTTATTTTTTACCTAACTCGACTTGAAGGAATTTTTTGGCACAGATAAAATTCAGGGATCTTCAGAAACAATGATCCCTCCCTGTTAGCCTGTCAAAACCAAGACATAGACAGAGGGTATTTCTGAAGGTCATGGATGAATTTGACTGAGACAAATGTATGTCCCAGAGGTACACTGAGTCATGACATTAAATAGCAACACTCTCTGACTCCTGTTAAGCAGAGTAGTTACACAAAATTGAGTGGAAACCAAATGTGGAAACTTTGCAGGCAAGGACTGAGGCTGAAACTACCTTCCTTGTTTGCTTTTCTTCGACTTTTTCAGTGGAAGAAATATTGAACTTCCATAATATTATATGATGGATGGGAACGTCTGTTAATATATAAAGTAGGTTTTGCCTTGAAATCCCCATTCAGGTAAACTGTGATAGGTTATTCACCACTGTGTAGTCATTTTGATAAAGTGTGTGTGGTCCTCCAATTGATGGCTACACTATATGGAGAAAAATTTTTAAAAGACCCTTATAATTCTATCTTGCCTTTACAGTCATGATATCTGAATAAGTATTAGCAAGTTTTTTATTAATTGCTACACAGTAGAACAAGTTCTGGTAGCTGGATGAGTCTATCTCCAGTGTATTTGGTTTTCATAGCCAGGTTTTGGTAGAGGGGGAGCTACAGGGGTGGCTTCTGTGTGAAGCTGCCAGAAGCTTCCCCCATGTCTGGCAGAGCCAATGCCAGCCAGCTCCAGGATGGATGAGCTGCATGCCAAGGCCAAGCCTATCAGGAATGATAATAACACCTCTGTGATAACATATTTAAGAAGGAAAAAATATTATTGCGCATATGTAATTGCAGACAGAGAAGAGCAGAGCGAGAATATGTGAGAGGAACAGCCCTGCAAACACTAAGGTCAGGGCAGAAGGAGGGGGAGGAGGTGTTCCAGGGTAGAGATTCACCTGCAGCCCCCGGTGAGGCAGCTGTGCCCCTGCAGCTCATGGAGGACCAGGGGGATGCAGAGATCCACCTGCAGTCCATGGAGGAGACCCACGCCAGAGCATGGATGGCTGAAAGAGGGCTGTGAAGCTGTAGGAAACAAGTGCTGGAGCAGGCTCCTGGCAGGGGCCTGCAGATCCATGGAGAGAGAAGCCCATGCTGGAGCAGGTTTCCTGGAAGGACTTGTGACCCTATGGGGGGCCTATGCTGGAGCAGGCTGTGCCTGAAGGACTGCACCCTGTGGAAGAGTGACCCACATGTTCGTGAAGAACTGTCGCTCATGGGATGGACTCAATTTGAAGTTTGTCTCCTGTGGGATGGACCCCATGCTAGAACAGGAGAAGGACTCCTGTCTCTGAGCAGTGGCAGAAACAGCATGTGATGAACTGGCCATAACCCCCATTCCCCACCTCCCTGCGCCACTGCCAGGAAGGAGGTAGAACCAAGGAAGAAGGGAGAGGTGGGGCAAGAGGTTTTTTTTAAGACTTTTACTTTACTTCTCATTGTCTTGCTCTGGTTTTGTTACTGATAAATGCAACTAATATCCCTAAGCTGAGTCTGGTTTGCCCATAATGGTATTCAGTGAGCGATTTCTCCCAGTCTTTATCTCAGCTCACGAATCTTTTGCTTTATTTTTTCTCCCCTGTTCACTTGTGGAAGGCAGTGATAGAGATACTTTGATGGGTGCCTGGCATCCACTACACCCCAGTCTTTGGTCAACCTGCAAGACTAGTCTGTCCAGTATTGAAAAAGATGCAGCAAGAACAAACAATCAAATTTGAAATGTGTCAAAAGATGGGATCCAGTGACTACTATGGGCCTAACTTCATATTAGAAATTATATATAAGGTTAATATTGCCCCCCTACTGTTAAATGCACAGCAGTTCTCTTTTCTTTTTTTTAAGTGTTTTAAGTATAAATCTAAGGTTTGTCTGTTTCCAGATTTCAAGAGAAATATCAAAAATGCCCAAAGTTCGGTGAAGCTTGCAAGCTAATTACAGCAATGCCCACCATACAGGGATCCAGTCAGATTCCCTGATCATAAAAAACCCGCAGAGCTGAATGAGGGTAATAATAAGAGATATAAGAACCAGCAGCACTCTAAAGGTAAGCCCAGGCTAGTAGTTGTCAAGGGATAAAATACTCTCTCTGCCCTCCTGGTAACAGTCCTACATAGTGCCTGTTTTACCAAACATGATGCAAAGGACCACAAGACCCTTTCACACTGCAAGAACCTTATCCTCAATGAATACCCAATTCATTAAATGAAATTTTAAAAACCCCCACAAAACAAAACCACAAATTCTGTCGAGAGGAGGTAACAATTTTAGTTACCACTATTCAGCTATTTCCTTGTGCTCCTATATTATAGAAGATTGGTAGAATTAGGAGGATTACTGGCAAGGATTCTTGTGATGTGTTTTGATCAGGATGGCAATGTAAGGGCACTCAGAGTTTTTAATTCAATTTTTATTTAACCCACAACCTGTTACATTGCATTACTCTAAGGTTCCAGGTAAAAGGAAAACATCCAGCAAAAGATTATTCAGATGTTTGAAGTAGCTTGAAAGACAGATATGAAAGCAAAATCATTACAAATCGCTCAAGTTTTTGAAGTGACACCTGCTTCTAACTATTTGAGCATATTATTCAATTAATATATAAGAAGACTATTGGGGAATTCAAAATGCCCATATGAATTTGCCTGAGTTTATGCCATTCACATTCTGAGACTTTCCTAGTAGTGGTGGTGTACAGGCCCACACAATATATGATATTGTGACTAACATTTACCAGCCCACACTTTGGAGAAAAAGGACAGGAAAGGGAACAGAAGCACATAAAACTTGACATTTAAAAGGCCACGTAACAAAACAAGATGTAGAAACAGGACACCAGGCCTAAAATTACTTTATATGTTGGGTAAATGCCCCTAAGTTTATTTTAGTGTTTATCTCCCCACAATAATTTAGAGATGGAGTTATGAAGAAATATTAACCTGAAGCATGCATTTTGCACCTTCAGGTCCTCTGTACTAGGAGCTATAGCACAAGAGACCAAAACAAAGTTTGAGAAGCAACAAATTGGATGAGGTGCAAAAGAGATATAACTGCATAAAAATCTGAAAGGGATGTTAAGAAATTAAAGTTTTATGAGAAGAACTCAACCTCCTGTACAACTTCTCCTATATAGACAGAAAACTTTATGTGGGAGGTCAGAGAACTGCAGTTGATGAGATATTCATAAGAATGGGAAGAAAAAGTGATGGTTGAGCAATTCAAGAGAAAGCATCAGAAAGTGCATGGCAGAACAGATAAAGCCTGGATTTGCACCAGTATTGTCAGGCACAAAAAGCACTAGGTTTGCTAGGTCTAAATTAAGTCAGAAAACCTGTATCTAGAGGTGATGAGGATGATGATAAGTGGCAGTTAGGAAAAAGACAAGATTGCTGCTCTTTCAGCTGCATGCCATCCCAAATAAAACAATTTCCCAGAGACTGTGTCAGAAAAGCAGTCACCCATGTGGATTTAGATGGAAGAAGTCAGAGCTAGTGGTAGAAGGTTGTATTTGTAGTTCATCATCCATATGGAAACTAACTGAAATATTGGCCACGCGTACATTGGTGGAGTGCAAATCAAGAGAAGCACTTCTCTAGAGGATGCTGAGGATCTGACATCTACACTGAACACATTTCAGTGCTCTGTTTTTATGTAGAACTAATTCTTGTTTGGAGCCATTGACTGAATGACCATTTGACACTGGAGAGTATTAGGTCCCAATTTTGGTTTAGTTTCAGCCAGAAGGAATGCAGCTCAGATATTCTAACATGCTCCTCGATGTGAGTGAAAGCATGGCGAGGGAGATGCAAAAACTGCTTCAAAAGTGCATGCATGATTCAAACTCAGACACTGATGCAGACACATCTTGGGTTAGTTGCTACAATCTTTCACAATCATTAGGAAAAGTAATGGTAAGGAAAAAATCCTAGACCCTCCCAGAATAAATAAGGAGGAAGATAAGGATAATACGTTAAAGAACCATAAGAAAATTACTGGGTATGTGAAGTAAGATAAAGATGTAAGTCTACTAGGATAAGAAAAAAGAATGAAACCTTAGGGCAGTATGGAGAAGGACCAGAGTGAAGATTCCTGAAATACAGTCAAGATGAGACACTGGCTGCCTGCATAATGGAACTGCAGACATGGAACCGCAGAGATGGATGCTTCGAAACAGTCAAGAAGAAGTTTGACAGTTCCAAAACCCAATTGCTCTTTGTGAATTAGTGTGCTTGACAAAAGTGATGGGAAAAGGAAATGAAATCTTTACTTCCCAACCATTTCCACTGGAAGATTTTCCAACAAATGCTCCTAAGCTGCATTTTATAATGAAGCACATATGCAGAAAGCATAAATTGGGATTGGTAACGTATGGTACTCACCACTTTTGCTTCTAGAGCGACCTGAGCGAAGCCTTTTCGATTTCCCCACATGAGCTGATAACTCTCGTCGCTGAACAGCGCTTCTCGAACTCCACCTGGTGAGATGGACACCAAGTATCCATTCTTCAGTGCAACAAGACACTCCTCCCTGGTGCCTGGTATAACACCAGTCACTCCCAACAGTAATTTCAGTCCTGAAATAAATAAGTAGCAAATGCATATTAAATATAAAAATATATATCTCAAACACTGCTTGCATGTAGGAGCCAGATTACAGTTAAATGAAAATCTAGTCGGTAGACTGAGACAAATTTTTACAAAGGAAGTAAGAGTTTACACCTACAGAGTAAAAGTTGGCAAAATGACAAATACATGACAATATTTTTGCCCAAATATTATGAAGATGAACCATCTTGTCAGGAACATCTCAATAAAAAAGTACTTCCACATGCTATCTCCCATAATTATCAACCAAATTATGTAACCAAAACTTGTGGGTCATAGCTAGAAATCTGAAAATAAGCATCTATTCCTCTCTCCTTCTTTTTACATATTTTAATACAGAAAAAAAGCAGTAAAATAAAGATTACTACAAAAATGAATACCTGACAAGCAGCTATTTTTGGTGTTCTTTTAAAACACGATGTTTGACATTTTAAACATTGAGGGTTTGAGTTGTTTAATTGAGTATTTTGTGGTTAAATTGCAAACTTGGTGGATCAAATTGAACTGCTCTCAGGCTCTCAAGATGCATGAATGACAGAAGCTAGCAGAGCAATTTCAGCACCACAGGAACAGTTCAGTGAATCTCCTTCCTCTGTTTCCATAACTGGGATTTCTCTAAAAGACAGATTCAGGACCAGAGAAGTACTCTATGCTTTCTAATATTATCTTCATATTTTAAATATATCAGTTTGGAACTCTGACAGAAAACAAACAAGCATTTCCACAATCTTCAAATTCCCTGTTCAAACAGCATCGTTTGAAAAGAAATTTTTTATATTAATAAATGGAAGCAACAACTCTGGACTGACAGAGATCTGCAACAGAAACTTTGGAAGACAGTGGATAACACAATACTGAATCCTGTAATTTAATTGTATATAATCTTATTGAAGATATCATGCTGATAGATCTTTCTGTCAAAGACAGATGTTGGCTTTGTTTAATCCCTCTGTGAACTCAGACATATTTCTGCTTTATCCTAAAATCAGGAACGCTATATCCTTGTTAAGCAAAGAGGTTCTTCATTTGCTTGGCTTTAAAATTTTGAGAATTATAATGTATCACATGAAAATATTATCACCACTTATTCCCCTTTTCCAGGTCTCACAGAATTTTTTATCCCTCAGCCATGCAAGGCTTCTGTCTGATGTCCTAGCTCTTCAAAGGAAGCCCTGCCACACCTCTGAATCATCCTTGTCCTTTTATTGTAACTTTATTACTTTGCAGCTATTCTGAGATGGAGAGTGTTATTAATTCACAAGAAGAATTCTCCTGTAACTGTAATTAATTCTGCAAATCAACTGAACTGAGATTCAGCATATGCTCCTGAGCATTCCTTAAAAACCAATCTGTGAAGTGTAACCTTTCTTTGCAGAAAGTAAGTAAGCGTGGTAGAGCAAGAGAAGGTTAGGGAGAAATTTCACTCAGCCTATGACTTTTAGCCACATTATCTACTAATGCAATGGGGAGGTCTAACCTCAATTATTTGTAGTCTTTCTTACCAGATGTCTTTTTACAGCCTTTTTAAAGGTTGACACAACATTTGCCACCTTCTGTTGCTCTAGCATGAGCATAATGCAAGCAATATGTTATGTACACACCAGTAGCCCAGGAACTGCACCGCTGAGAGTGTTGCTTAGTACTAAAAAGTGTGTACAAAGTATTTGTAATAAAAGCTGTGCTAGGGACACTTCAGTTTGAAAGAGTACCCTCTTGTTTATCCCTTAAAAAAGGAGTTTCTTTTGCAACATTTTGCTGAACTTTCTCTTTTTTTTTGAGGGTACTCTTAAAAGCCAATCATCTTTTGATGACTTCATACTTCTGATGTGCTCAGTACTACACAGTATTTACTAAGTATGCTTGTAGGAGATTCTTGTATTTTTTTCTAGGGGTGCTTGAATATGGTTTTTGCATCAAATTTGCTTGAGTTTATGCTACTTGTTTTCAGGAAAACTTCCTTTTCCGAAGAGTGTCCCTCTACTTCTAAATAGCTTCCTTTATTCTCTATTATTAAAACAGCTTTCAATATTAGTGGTATAAAAGTGCCTTTAAATAATCTCCCTGCTACTTTTTCTGGGCAGGGAGAAAATATTTTTCTAAATGGTTTTTTGTTTTTCTAAAATTGAATTATTTTTGCTTCTCTGTGTCTTCTCCTGACGAGTCAGCACTAGGTCAATCGTAGAGTCCTATCCAGCACTTTCTACTGAGGGATGACATTTCATCCCAAAAGGATTATATTTATTTGTTGGCTTTGGAGGGTTTACCAGTGTTTTCACTGAAAATACAGGATATTCTACCCTGTTTGTCCTGTTGCATCTACCAGCTTTTAGTTTAAAAGTCTAAAAGCAGTCTCTTAGTTTAAAAGCTCTCTTCCAGATATAGTAAATGTAAAGTTCAGCAAAACCAGAACATGTTAAGTGAATCCAGGAAGCTTAAATACAAGAGAACACATTCTTACCTGGTAAACGAAACACAAAATGATCAGCTACTGACAGACAAAGTCTTTTCTTCCAGAGAAACAGCCTAGACAGAAAGTAAAGGTAGTCTATAGGAATAGCTCCATGGTAATACACAAGAATGCCTGGTCCTTCTGGCAGGTTTTCCACACCATGAAGCTCATAACCTGTTTGGGATGGAAAGCAATACACTGACAATGATATCTGTACATCACCTGGCAGTTAAAAAAAAACTATTTACTGTCCTTTGTTAAGTGACTTTCAGAGAGTTGTGAAAGCCTCTGCAGTAGCTTTTAAAATAATTTAAGTTCTGGATGTAACTTTTGGTCAATAACAGGGAGAAAGTCCCTCAAACACCACAGCTTATCAATGGACTGATTTGTTGGTCAGTATAATCATGAGATCAGACCTGAACCTGAAATTTTCCCCAGTGAGGGAACGAAATCATATATTTCCCATTACAACTTCTTGTAAATAGTACAATAATAATATTTTTTTAAAAAAAAATAGTAACTAGTGTGAAAATTCTTCATTTTCAGAATTAGAGGCAAACAGTCTGGATGCTTTCCTGAAATCTGGAAGTATGAATCTCTGTTCTGTGTCCAGGAGAAGGAAGAGTTTGGGATTTTCCGTAATAAAGTGTTCCTCTTTTAGAGAAGGTGAGATGTTTAAATTGAAAGCATTATCTGTGAGAATCCCAAAGGGAGATTCTCTCCACAAGAGTTCAATTTATTCACTTCACAGTGGGAGGGAATTTCCTCACAGACATGCACTTCTATGAATCCTTGTCATGACTCTTCCTACATTTGATTTGGCTTTCAGGTGGAGCCAGACTAGAAGGCTAATGTATACAAAGGCTTGGGAAAGCCACAGCTTCTGCCAGCTAAGAGTTCTGTTCCACCTTGTCTGCCTTCATTTCCATCCCTGCTACAGCTCCTGCCATGAGCCATTTGGATGGGATTGGAGTAGGCAGAGTCCTAGGAAGACGTGGAGAAAGTTTTATAGTGCAAGATGTTCAAAGATGCCATGCAAAGTATAATAAATGTAACTTATGTGCATCCATTCAGAAGAAAAAAATTAAAGTTAAAACTTCTGTGTATATACCACTTACTGTAATTCAAAGCTTCAGACAAGTCATGTTGTACTTACCGTGCCATATTCTTGCATATATATCCCAAAAGCTTGCTATAGTTTTTCTTACACTATTCCAAACATCACTCAAGGGATCTGCTTTTACCTCATTGTTCCTCTGATATATTAAAAGCAAAATATTGGTAAGGTAAATGAAAAAGACGATTGTTAAAGGAACTATAAAAAAAACTAATATTGCACTAATTGTGAGTGAGGCAATGATCAGATGAAAAAGGTATTTCTTCAGGAGCTCCACAACAGTCCATTCTTCCAGTGCATAGACAAGGCAGCCGAGGTTGGTCATTGGTATCTGTCCTGAAGCACAGGATTCTTTTCTGTCTATCATGTCCTGCATGGAGAAGAAAAAAAAAAAAAAAACAAACAAAAAAACCCTAACCATCTGTAGTTTCTTAATTTAGGGAAAAGGGTTTCTGTAAATACACCTGATGCTTATTTTGATATAGCACATGTTCAAACATTTTGTATCTCTCTGTCATGCTAAAATAGCTGCTGGCTATGAGATTACCCATGTATTCATGGAATGGGGGCTGAAACCAGCAAGGCTGGAGTTCAACAAAGCCTCAGGATCCCTGCAACATGGCTGATCAGATGATTTCTCTCAAGAGGGTAAGTGGAAAGTGTTTTTAGCAGCATTAGCCAAGAAGCCTGCTGCCAGGGATGTGGGCTCTCCCTGTCATCTGTGGAGAGTCCAGCCTGGGCTTCTTCTCCCTCTCAGTTTGGCAGTAAAGGGGATCAGGTAGCGGAGTGAGCAGCTGAAGGGCCAGCAAGCAAAACCAAGGCAGTCATGGCTCCTTCACAAGGCCTGGAGGTGTCCTGGACATTTGGTACTGCTGTTAGCACTGGGAAAAGCAGCTTTTCACCCCTCATCTGTACAACCCACCTTTCTTCCAGATCTTCCAGCCCTACCAAAGGCCAAGAGAGCTCCATGGCCCTACTGCTATGTGTTACACATGCAACTCCCTAGTTAGTCCGTTCCTACGGCTGACCCTGCCTGCCTGACAGCAGGTGGTGGTTACACGGGAATGCAAGAGCACTCCAGCATTGCTGGCTGCTTTTAAGATTCTTGAGCATTAGCCAGAGGTTTAAACATTGCAATCCAGTTCAGTAATCCATATCTGAGTACAGATTTTCTTTGCCTTGATCAGGTTGCTACTTGTTTAACGAGTAGATTTTTCCGCTCCAGCACCAGAGCAAGTACCTACAAGAAACAAATCTTAAGTGCCAAAGTCAGTGCCAGGATCATAAAATACAGCAAGCTCAGACTTCTCTGACTTTATGTCTTCAGCTGTGTACTTATATGAGCAAACCTGCTGCACACGTCTGTTTTCCTTCTTTGAAGTCTTGGGTAGAATATAAGGGTGGGCTGGCGTAAAGCACAGCTCCCTTCAGAATTACGGATGACAAGGAGTACAGCAAACAGCAAAAGTGGAAAGCAGCCGTGAACAAGCACTAGTGGCTAACATGCAGCAAGGCAGGCAAGCCCCACGGCAAGCCCTGCAGAATGAGTAGCTGCAGTAGCTATGAATTTGGTCTCACACATACCAATGAAATCTGTCCATACCTCAAAGCCTTTGAACTCCACATTTTGGACACCAAAAAGGACCACTAGGTTTAACCCCAGATCACCACACAGCTGCTCACTCACTCCCCACTGCAGTGAGATGGGTGAGAGAATCAGAAGACTAAAAGTGCAAAAACTCTTGGTTTGAGATAAAGGCAGTTTCATAGGTAGAGCACAAGCTGAAAGGATAGTAAACTAAAAGGAAGCAAGCACTGTGTTAAAAGATGCTCGGCATGGTACAAACAAATAAAATCAGCATGACAAAAAGTCACAAGAATTAATATAGAGTTGTTTATATCCTGATGACTGGTGCCTGACTAAGATATAGGAAGATCTGGATATTTTCACTGAAAAGAGATTTTATCAATAACATGAAAGAAAAAAAAAGGAATAGTCTGCATGATTCAGATATTAAAATATCTGTTAAGACAGTGTTTAAGAAGGATAAAACTGGTGGTATGGTGCTACTCCATAGCAAGTTATTGTTTATAAAATTCTGAGAAGTGCAAGGACTACAAATCCTCAATGTGTGCAAAGCATGATGTGCTGACAGAGTCCAGGAGCCCCATGCTAAGGGGGCTTGCCTCAGGCTACTGAATGAGAAATACTGAGCAGTATTTGGAATAACTCGTTCAGCCTGCAGCCCAGGGTGAAGGAAGTGAGTGGATTTTGCATTGTTATGGGGGGTTCCGATCTGGAACACAGATTACTACAGCAAGTACCAAAAGTGTCTTAAAATCACAGATAAAATGTCCATATCCCTAGCAAGTGCATCAATAAGAACCCCTATATGATACGGGGATTAGTTTGGATATACAGATCACTGATGAAAAAAAGATTGTAAAATCTACCAATGAGATTTAAGATTATTCCAAAGTCCCCAAGCACAAGTAACTGCAGACTCAACAGCCAGATAAACTTCTGGCAAGGTAACTGAGAAGCTGGTTAGTGATGAAGGTAACTGACACCACTCATCATAATTTTGTGGGAAACCGACCTTGTAAACAAATTCCCCTCCATTCTTTGAAGAAATTAGAGGTTTAATATCTTATGCAGGTTTCATGCACATACAGTTTAACAGGGACTTCTTAAAGAGTCACTTTAAGCCGCCCATGAGCTGCTGCTTGAAAGTTGTCCTTCCACCAGTCCTTCGCTCTATGTTCTTATCCCAAGCCTGATCTCCAACGGGATCACCTGGCTCCCTGCTAAAGGGATGCCAGTGAAAATGCTGGCACAAGCAAAATCACTTTTGGGAGCAGTCCAAACTTAGGTTGGCATACGGGTATTATGCAAGTACATTGCCAATGCCACTTGACATTTTTATTAAAAAATAAATCTCTTTTAAATGGAGCACATATGCAATGAAAGATGTTATCGACTAGCTTGACAAAAAGATATCCATCAGTGGTGGAATCTCTACCAAATGAGAACTGAATCTATGTCCTACATTATTCAGCATTTTCAGAATTTTTTTCTAATGTTAATAGGATGTTTACATTGACCAGTTTTAACAATGTAACTTTCCACTGATTCCTCTTCCTCCATCCCAATTTTTATGTAGCAGAAAGTTACTTGCTGGCTGGAAAACCACTACCCTTAACTTTATTAGCTCACATACTACAGTATAAATTAACAACTTATTAATTTCTGATTTTAAGTTCAATATAGACACTGGAAAAAAGCTTTAGAAAGAAAATAAAATGAATCAATGTGAAAAATTTTATTTTTTTTAAACATACAAAACAGATTTTAACAGAACAGATTTGACCAAAGACATCTGAAAGTAGTTGGGTAGACACAGAGTGAGTTCCCCTTCAGCTAGCTAGCTGGGTGGGTGGGACACAAGCTAGCTAGCTTTTTCAGAAAGCTAGCTAGCATGGCTTTTTCTGGAAATTGGGTACTCAACTGTGGTTCTGTTTCTGCTCTCACAGTGCAATTGTACCCTACCTCCAATATTTCATAAGAAAAGAATGAATTCAAATCACTGAAACCTGGACCCTGATTTTTGGACCATGTGATGTGAGTCCAACATGGTAAATGCATCCCTCTACTGTTAAAGGGCATCCTGCTAACACCAAATGGCTACAGCAGGACAGGACTTCTGTTTTTCCATGTTCTACTGGCTGTCTCTCACCAGTCCCCTGCTGAAACCACAAATACAATTCTGAAGCATTCTTTCTATCAAACACCATATAGGAAATTATTACACAACCATTTGACTGCCTACTGTAAGCCTGTTACTGACAACCTCCTTGATTATGTCCTAGGAGACAATGCAGGAGTGGTACCACAATGCATTTACTTATAACCGCTTTAGTTTGCCCCAAATGTCAAAATTTAAGAAAGAAAGTTCTCTTCTGCTTTTATGAAGTCTGAGCCAGGAGCAACTCCAATGTGCTTGAACACTGAATATCCTATAAAAGGTTATCAAGTGGGTTTAGTGTTGTATTATTTAACAAAAAAACCCAAACAAACGTTTTTTAAATTGTCGACATTTTTCTCGTCTTATCTAGTGATGGACTTGAAGCTACTGTTTTGAGTGATTTCATTGTTCTTACAGAGAACAACATGTGTGTTGGCATGTGAGGTATTTGTTTGGGCTCCACCTATAAAGCATATCAAATTCCAGAATAATCAGTGTATCTACAGTGTAAAATTACCGGTGATGTCAGAGAAAGACAGAACCACTGTCTCCCTACTCAGAGAGGAGCTCCCCTTGCAACAAAAGTGTCCTGTACTACAAGTCACTCAGATCCTAAGCTCTTGCTGGAGCATCATTTGCTGATAAGGATAATCTTACCAACATTATAATCCCAGGGAAGAACACAGCTGTCACAAGAGACCTATTACATTAAAATTAAAACCTTGCAGCTGTCTTTCAACCATGACTGAAGAGTCATAATCTTGGTCCTGCTGCTCACTAGTTTGCTCTTGGCAATAAGTTTAGCAGAGCATAAGTGAGAAGATGCTTTACACAGAAGCAAGTGTAAAGTAACTGCAGACTCTTGGTGAGAGAATTTTTTGACATCTGCTTTCTTGTGGCAGGCTCCTACTCTTCAGTCAAACTCGATTGTTCTGTTTCATGAGGGGAGTCATCCAACAGTTACAATTCTGCCTCTTGCTTTTCAGTGTAAATGCAATCCCAGTTTTATATTTCCTGGATGTTTTGTGGCAGTTCCATGGGAAATAACTCTCTCGCTGGTCTCACCCTGCCACCACCCACTTGATTTATCTCCATTAATCCACCCATCTTGTACCTTCCTGTGTTTGTAGAGCTTCCCCCACCTTCAGCACATCCACCCCAAAAATGAAGGGTCTATCCTCTCCAGAAAGAAACTATCAGCAACTACAGTGCTCAGTCCCCCAGGTTTTTGCAGCCATTCTACCTGTTTCACACGCTGAGGATACTAAACCCAGAACATTGCTTCCCATTTACAGCCTCGGCAAATACGAATAACTGAATTCCCACTTGTGTTTGATTGAGCATGTAGAAATTAGGCACTGTCCCTGGCCAAGCATCCTTGCTCAGCTTAGTTGCCAGAAATGTGGCAGGTAAGAGCTAGAAGAATAATAAAACCATAGAATCATAGAATGGTTTGGGTTGGAAGGGCCCTCAAAGAACATCTGGTTCTAATCCCCCTGCCGTGGGCAGTGACATCTTCTACTAGACCGAGTTGCTCAAAACCCAACCCAACCTGACCTTCAACACTGCCAGCGATGGGGCATCCACAACTTCTCTGAGCAACCTGGTCCAGTGTCTCATTATTCTCACAGTAAATTTCTTCCTGATATTTAGCTTAAACTGCCTTCTTTCTGTTTAAAGCCATTCCCTCTTGTCCTGCTGATTACACGCCTGTGTAAAAAGTCCCTCTCCAGCCCTCTTGTAGGTCCTCTTCACACACTAAAAGGCTGAAATGAGATCTCCCTGGCACTTTCTCTTCATCAGGCTGAACAATCCCACTTCTCTCAGCCTGTCTTCACAGGAGAGTCCTCTGATCATCTTTATGATCCTTCGCTATACCTGTTCCAACAGGTCCGTGTCTTTACTGTGCTGAGAACACCAGAGCTGGATGCAGCACTCCAGGTGATGTCTCACACCTGAAGCAGGGTAGAGGGGCAGAATCACTTCCCTCACCCTGCTGGCTGTGCTTCTTGTGATCCAGCCCAGGATATGGTTGGCTTTCCTGAGCTGTAAGCGCACATGGTCGGGTGTATGAAGAGGGTGTACAACGAGCAGCATCTGGGTTCAGAGCTGGCACTTGTCCTGCTCAGGCACAAGTAAAATACAGCAAGAGCCCAATACCTACATTTATCCCTTTTCTTCACCTGGAAATGTCATTTAACATTTCCAAACGTCAACGCTGCAAAGACTCGGGAGTTTCCTCAATGTCAGGCGCTAAGGTTCCCTTAAGAGCAGATCGCTGCTGAAGCACGGGAGTGCTGGAACGCGGCCGGGCGTCCCCCCGGCGCTGGC
>VZTA01028934.1:290519-323031 GCA_013398855.1 Mohoua ochrocephala
ACCCTCCGTCCCTCCCGAGCCCCCCGCCCCGCTCACCTGCCCGCGGCGGCGCCGGCCCGGACCCCGCCGATGAGCCCCGTCCCGGGATAAGCGCACCGCCGCCCCCGCACCCGGGACGGGGAGGCGGAGCTGCGCCTGGCAGACAGCGGGCTCCGCGCCCAGATCTCCAGTTAATTCTTCAACGATAAAAATCCCGGGAAGGGCGCCGGGAGCCCCGCCTGGGCGCGCTGGCATGGAGGCGCCGCTTCCCATCGCAGGGCAACGGGGGACGCGCGGAGCCTTCGGCGCCCTCCCCTTCTTGGAAGAAAGAAGCCCCCCTTGGACGTGCTTCCAGTCAATTCATGTCTCCGTTGATTAAGGAAACTTTCCGACAGTGTCATTGATTGCTAAGTTGAGAAAATGTACTGGTTTTGCAAAGAAAATAACCTCTTTAAAAAGCTTGAGAGACTTGGGCATCACACAGACTTAATTAAAGGGATATAATTAAAGCAGAACACAGATAGAACATGCTACTATGACTAAATTCACCTGAAATGTAATAAATATCCTTATGTTGTACTGTTGTTCACCCCATTCCTTATATGGTGGAGGTCTTATTTAGACTAATATGACCAATAGGTATCCGTTTTGAAGTTCAGAAAATGGTTAATCCAACCCGTTTAAGGCAGGTGATTGAATTTCATTGATTCGATTTGATGCAGAACAAGAAACTGGCTCCCATGAAGTAAAATGCGTGACTGCAGTACATTTCTTCCCACACACATGCTGTGCTGTAGCTGTGGTCCAGGGGAAGTAGACACAAACCTGCAAAAAAAGCATCCACCACTGATGCTTTTCTGTTGGCTTCTGGCTTTTATGGCACAGGACAGATTTGTTCAATAACAGCTTTTCTTGTGAGGGAAGAAAAAACTTTATATTCCTTGCCTAGCATGAAGCAGCAAATCACTGGAAAAGTGGTTTTGCTAGTAGAGAGTTCGATAGAATGCAGATAGAAAGTATTTAAGAGGTAAAAGTACATTTAGATGATCAGTGCAGAGAGAAAAAGTGTTGTACCTAACACTTACCAGCCAACACCAAATGTAGCTGAAATTATGTCGTTTTGTTTGCACGTGGTTTTTTCCCTTGTGTTTGCATGATGGTGTGCTATCATCCAAAGGGTCTGAATGGAAATGCAAGAACTAAAACTATTATTGAAGAACAGAACCAGAATGAAACAGCAACAAGATAATATGGATGTTGAAAAATACACTGGAATAAAAAGTACTGAATAGCATTGGGTGGAAAAAATAAAAAAGAATTGCATTGCTGTCTTTGCTTTTCCTTCTCATTTTTTTCTTGAGAGTCATCTTGAAGAAAAAGTGGTATGTGGCTCTTTCAGAGTATTTTTAGGAATCTGATACAGGCTTCTATCAGCAGAGTTGCATATGAAGGGAGATTTCTAATAATAGACAAAACTACTCTGAGGAATCCATGGCATTACATGAAATCAAAATTTAAGCATTTGGATCTCAGGGAGTGGGAAAATACAACATTTCAACAGCTTGGAATTTTTAGGTGAAATAATGGTCAAAAAGTTTAGAAAGTTTCCAGAATTCTTACAGATACCTAGTGTACAATGTGTATAATCATGACTGTAAAGATTCTATGAGAAATGCAGCAAAAGAAACTGATTGGTATAATAACCTGTGCCATGAGAATCAGAAGCATATGTTAAACTTCAGCTAAAAATAAAAGTAGCAACCAAGGTGAGATAGATATAAAAAATTAATAGGGCTGAAAAAGTACTTTGCTCTAATTTTGAATTAAGGTAATGAGATGGAGAATTGGCAAATTGATAATAAAGATGAAGGAGGAGAAATAATAAAACAGGAATGAAAAATCAAGGTTCAGACATGATAAGAATAGAAATTCAATTCGTTTCCTCAGTCTATGCAAGAACAGTGTCTAGCAGATGTAATTCCAGGCCCGGTAGTAAGGAATTTCTAGTGGCTTTGTGGAGTTTAGAATACCATGTGACCGAAGAATAGCAAATTTAACACATATATTTGAGAAATTAAGAGTAATTAGGAGTCTCCTCTATTCTGCGCTACCCAGTGTGTTCCAGACCAACATGTGGTAAGAAAATAGGAGTTCAAGATGTGGAGAAATGGTAAACTCATTTCCTTTTCTAATTGTTAATGCTGCCAAGCAGTCCTGCCAATGGCATGAAGCTATGGGAAGAGTAAATATAACCTTAGGGTTTATCTCACAAAGTTCCGGGTAGGATTAGTGAAGTGTTAAAGCTAACATTGAAGGCATGGCTGAGATCTTCTCTGAAATATTTTATTTAATTCTACTTCCTCCTTGTTTACATAGATCAATTTCGATTGAAATGAGGACAGAGAAGAGTCCAAAGAATGAGGCAGAGGCACGTGGCTTTTCATAACCTATCAAAATGAAATTTCAAATGGGGTATACCTGTTGCTGTTAAATAATTTTGGGAGCAAGAAGGTAAAAATGTAACTCAGTTAAAGGTCAGTCAAAGCACAGAATAAATGAGAATTAATGGCCGTATAACTTTGGCACATTTTATATTCCAGTAAGTTTTCCAGCAAGAACAACTGAAGTTATGAATCTGTTTACACGAGAAGAGTTTCTACTGCTATTTGAAAGTCGAGAATAAATAGGCTGCAGAACTTGGCAATTGCAGTCTGGTGTTGCTTGCATGACACTGCAGGTGAGTTGTGCTTGGAGCTGGCTCCCCTTCATCAGGGATGATTCCAATAGAATGTGGCATGGTTGAGCCTGTTATTAGCTGATCACAGGTGGTGTTCCCCAGGGCTCAGTACTGGGGCCTGTCCTTTTTAATATCTTTAAGGATGAGGGGACTGAGCGCACCTTCAGTCAATTCACGGACGACACTGAGTTGTGCAGGAGTGTTGATCTGCTGGGTAGTGGAAAGCTCTGTAGAGGCATCTGGACTGGCTGGATCGATGGGCCAAGGCAAATGGCATGAGGTTTGACAAGGCCAAGTGCTGGGTGCTGCCCTTGGGTCACAACAACCCCATTGCAGCTCTACAGGCTGGGGCAGAGTGGCTGGAAAGCTGCCCAGTGGAAAAGGACCTGGGGGTGCTGGTCAAAAGCTGGCTGAACATGAGCCAGCTGTGCCCAGGTGACCAAGAAGGCCACTGGCATCCTGGTCTGGATCAGCAATAGTGAGGCCAGCAGGACCAGGGCAGGGATTGTTCCCCGTACTTGGCACTGGTGAGGCCACACCTCCAGTCCTGTGATCCCTCTTCCCTCAAGCAACAAGAAAGATGAAACGGTGTCAAGTTGCACCAGGGAAGGTTTAGATTGGACATCAGGAAAAAATTCTTCACTGAAAGGTTTGCCAGGCATTGGAACAGGCTGCCCAGGGCAGTGGTGGAGTCACCATCCCTGGAGCAATCCTGGAGGTGTTTAAAAGACAAATAAACATGGTGCAAAGGGACATGGTTCAGTGGTGGACTTGGCAGTGTTAGGTTAATGCTTGGACTAGATCATAAAGGTCTTTTCTGCCCTAAATTATTGTGATTCTATGCTTAACATAAAATGACAATTTGTGTTTGGAGGCTACAAAGTTTCTTACTAAAAGAAACTGATTACTTGGTTCTAAAAATGTGCCTCAGTCTTGCCTGCTGTCTCTTAATACTTGCTTGAGCATATATGCCAGAACCTTGACAGGATTAGCAATTGCTACTGACCCCATTCTGGAGCAATGGGAGCCTTTGTGGGTTCTTAGGATTGGATCCAATAATGTTGCAGAGTGATGGGAAGAGATGACTGTCTTGGAGGTCTCAACAAACTGAACTTGAACGCCTTTTTTTACCTTCAACACTGACATTCTAAACATATCAATCACTGATGCTAAAATGTGGGAATCAGGATAGTACCACAGATGTGGGATTATTTGCAGGCAGGCTTGGAAGCTTTAGAGGTGGCTACCAAGACAAAGAATAATTAGGGTTTTTTTCTCTTGGAGAGATTTTTCACTGATGAAGATGAAGAAAGTGAGCTTTTCCTTTAGATCCCGAAGGAAACATCCCCCAATAACATTTTTGGAAAGCTGTTATATAGATGGAATTTGCTGACTGTAGATGGTGTAAGAAACTATATTGCTCAGGCAGGGTAATCCAGACATTAAGTGTGAAAACTCGTTCTGGTTTTGCCCATGTAAAATCACTAGAATCAAACCAAATCCTGCCAAGGCTCAACCGTAGCCTGTGCTTGCAAATATTGCTGCTGTCCTGGAGGAAAACACAAAGTCACTTGACATTAAGATTTCGTGGTCTAAAAACTCAGTTCATTTGCCTGGAAGCAGAAGATGTTGATCTGAGCAAAACCACAGAGTACTCACTCCTAGCTCCAGGAAGAGCTCCTTCATCCAGCACCTGTGCAAGCCATCCCTCTTACATATGCAAGGCTACTTTGCTGCACAAATCTCCCCATTACTTTTTCATATCCTCAATTTCATTCTTCTCTTCTACAGCTGTCAGTGTGGGCCAGCTGGCTCCAGATTCAGCATCTAACTGCTGGCAGGGACAGTGGTGTCAGCCTGCAGGGCTGGAGCCCTCCTAACCACTGCAGCTGGAGGTTGCTGCTCGACAGAAGGGTATCCCTTCACTATACCACAGGCTTCCATCCTGCCTTTTTGTCATGCATACCTTACTGATGGTTTTCAGCACATCATTTGCTGATAGCAGAGATGTGACAAATCATCAGGAATTTTCGGGTGTCCTCCAATTTGCAAGAAAATATGGTCTCTAGCAGGCATGGTTATCTCTCTTTTCCATATACCTTAGTATTTTGAAAGTGTCCTCTGCATTCTTTCCCAATATATGTGCACTCTATTGACATTCATATCATTTTCCTGCCTTCCCTTTCTTTCTTACCTAATTTCAGTCTGCATTATTCTTACTCCCTATTTCTTTCCCAGCACAGTTCTTAGGCTGAGATTCTCTCTCTCCTTCCTACATCTCTTTTTCTATTCTCAACATTAATCCATCTCACTTGAACAAGCCCTGCCTTGTCTCCGTCACCTCGGTTCCTAGTTTCTTTGCCCAGTTTATCACAGTGTCACCAAAGAAAGCTCCCTTCTGTGGTTAGGTGCACCCTTCCCAGCATCCTTTCATTGGCCCCAAACTATTGAATCTCCACAGCCTCATTATCTGGAAATGCCGTTGTCATTCCCAGCTCTTTTACATACCATGGTTTGTTTGAAAAGAAAGGCTGTTCCCCAGCTTCTTACCCACCCTCATACCTCTCAAACCCCACTGATGTTTCACAATTCCCACCCTTCCTTGGCACAATTTTCACTACTCTTTTGCACTTCTCCTTCCCTCCAGTCTGCTGGAATTCAGCAGTTGCCATAAAATTTCATTGCCTGCACTGATAGTCTTATGCTTTTTATGTGTCTAGAGGCAGGGGAAACAGGATGAGTTTTTCTGTTTAATTATAGTTTTAGTCTGATTAATACTATATATTGAGAGAAATATAGCATAGAGAGGACAGAGTCTTTGCAGATCATAGAGTCATAGAATGGTTTGGGTTGGAAGGGACCTTAAAGATCATCTAGTTACAACTCCCCTGCCATTTAGACATTTAGATATTAAAAGATGACACTTTTCTGAACATAAGCATATTACATTTTTTATGCTTCATGGTAGGTCAGCCTAGATTCAGGTCAGAAATATATCTGGTGTTTTCCCTCCATTCAGCCCAGTGTCACAGGGGACTATTTAGCCTTTGAGTCAATGGCTCAAAGGCTAAATAAGCAGTTGCTAATGCAACCAAGAGCAACATATGGTTCAAAGGATAGAAATACTTAAAATTTGCCTGTAGACCACAACAATTGTGTCACACACAACCTGCTGTGATAAAGACCAGGGAAGAGGGAGGAAGAAACAATTTATCCCGAATACAAACAGAGGTTCAGAAATGCTTGCAGGAGTTGCACGCTATTTCCGGCGTTGCAACACCCACGGTACCTCAGCAGAACCACGCACACATAGTTTCTCTGATAACTCAGTGCCATTCTGAGCAGAATGAACCAAGCCCAGTGTGGGGGAACAGACAAAATACTAGTGATGGCCGTAAGTGTGCATCTTTTAGCAGGACTGAAGTGTATTTAATGTACTTGCCCTGTGGTGCTGTTACTGAGAGACACACATGCAAACAACACGGCTATTAACTATTGCATGCACCCAAACACGTGGTTATTTTCTAAACTCATGTACATATAGATACAGTAGAGTATGGCCTTATCTCATTAGATATTTTCCATTAGGCAGGGTTGTAAGGCTCATCCCACGGCTGGACTCAGGGCTCCCCTTCAGAAAAGTCTGATTGATGGTCCCAGTTCTCCTGACTGATTGTGCACCACTTCAAGCATTATAAACAGCATTCGCCATTAAATCCCAAAATAAACATTGTAATATAACTTGGGTCCGGATTGTCAAGAGGTTAGACAGCTTTGCTCTAGTTATTACTTCAGTTAAATACTGTAATAATAGCATTCTTTCTATTGCAAGCAGTTGAGTGGGTGTCTATGTAGCAATTGTCTAAGTGGGTAGAATTTGCACAGATGAAAATGAAGTAAATGAGCTGTAATATCAAGTGTGGGTGACATGCCTCCCTTTATACACCCTTTCACCTTGCCCACGCAGGAGCTACACACCAAACAGCGCAGCCTTCTGAAGGGCTGGAAGGTCGTAAAACCTTACAGGAGCATGGGTTTTGCTGAATGGATCTGTGTAGGATGCTTTATGCTTCAGGAATTTAAGAGGAAAGTACTTGTTTTGGACATTTACGGAACTGTAACTTCAAACATTCTGCCTAAAAGGAAAATTTTATGAATGTTTTCTTCTGCATCATTGAGAGAAGGTTACGTGAATTATGGCCTTGACTGAGCCGCAGCAGATAGAAAACAATAAAACCTATTTGAGGGGTTTTTTGTTTTGGATTTTTTGTTTGTTTGTTTGTTTTGGCTTGGTTTGGTATTGTTTTGGGAGGTTTTTTTGAGAGAAACCACAGTTCTTCTCATAGGGGAATATATTTAAAGACAAATGAGAAAATATTGTAACATCATTTCAGATTACAGGAGCGTTTCATTCTTAAATAAAACCAGAAAGCCCAGCCAGAAATGTGACCAACATCCCGAGTAGGCTGATGAGGAGTCAGAAGCTGTAGTCAAGTTTTTTACTGGGGCACTTTTTCTTGGCAGTAGAAAGTACAACAGATTAATGCCTCAATAACGCTCGGTGCAGTGTCACTAAGGCATTTGAACATCTCTTCAGTAAGCCTCTGAACTGGAAGGGACTGGGTCACCTCAAGAGGGGATCAGATCCATCCCCTTGCTTATGGCAGTGCTGCCTGTGTCCGTGTCTCCATAGATGTTTGTCTGTATCCGTCCAAAAAAAAACCCCCAGTGATAGAGATTACCCCACAACACTGCAACATGATAATTAATATTATTATTTTGTTGTGAGTCTTCTGTAAAGCAAACAGGCATTTCAGGAGATAGAGGATTGTCAGTTGGAAGGGATTGAAAGATGATGAATTAAAGCACTTTAATATTCCATTAAAATTAGTAGTAATCAGAGATACACATTTTCTTGGTGGCAATTTTAGATGTTCAACGCATGACAAGAAAAAAATTTAGGAGCTCTTCAGGAGCATGTAAAATCAAGTAATTTTCACAATTAAACAATAATAAATCATGATTTCAAGTAATTTTGCAAAGGCAATGCTATTAGCTGAAAGGAATCTGAAAAAGGGGGAAAGAATTTAAGCTTATATTTTAGTAATAAGAAAGTGAATCAAAACCATCATACTTGCTTAATTAGACTGGCTTAAAACTTTTATCTCCACTGCATGTTTTTCAGCCCTCTTTTTCTTTTAGAAAAAGTAACAAAGTGCTTCTTGAACTTAGTTCTTTTTTCTGGATTTTCAATTTCTAGATTTTCAGTGATCGGCCACACTTTGTACCCAATCAAATGAGGATTTTTCAATACCTCTACTAGTCGTAGAGGTAATGAATTAAATAGCTGATTTGCAACACAGTGACTTTATTCTTAGATTTATTGGTATCTAAGGTTATGCTGTGTCATGGTTTAACCCCAGATGGTAACTGAGAACCACGCCACTGCTATTCACTCCCCTGCCCTGGCCTAGAGGTGGGATGGGGAGGAGAATCAGAAAAAGTCAAAACCTGTTGAGATAATTACAGTTGAATAATTTAAATAAAGTCAATAATAATAACAACAACAATAATAGCCATGAAAAGGGAGATAACAAGAAGAGATAGAGGAATGAAACCCAAGACAGACAAGTGATGTTCACTACAGCTGCTCACCAGCTGCGACCAATGCCCAGCCCATCCCTAAGCCAGGATCGGCCCCTTCCAGCCCACTCCCCCGTTTACACACTGAGCATGGCATTCTGTGATATGGAACATCCCTTTCAGCACCTCAGGTCAGCTGTCCTGCCCATTCTCCCTCCTGCTTTCTCATGCACCTGCTCACTGCCAGAGCATGGGAAACTGGAAAGTCCTTGGCTTGCGGTAAGCCCTGCTTAGCAACAACTAAACCATCAGCGTGTTGTCAACATCATTTGCATACAAACCCAAACCACAAAACTGTACCAGCTACTAGGAAGAAAATGAGCTCTATCCCAGCCAAAACCAGGACACATTTGTAGCTGCAGTGGCCGTTAACTAAAAAACTTGTTAAAACCCCAAGTTTTTTTACTTTGTTAAAAAATTAATTCAACATGATTCTAAAATAGAGTCATCCAAGAAGGAAAAAATACAATCTTTTACACGTTTCAGAATAAAATCTGAATTTACTAGATCTACTGCAACATGTTAAGCCGCACTCACTTCACTCACTGTGCCACAGATATATTTAGTAATGCTGCCAATTCAACAGAACAGGATCCTCGGTTCTCATCCACATTTGGCCTCTTTTTACACTGCTCTAGCAGGGTGAGGACACCTGAAAAATCTACTTACTATTCATATATCTCTAGGGCTTCTTTACAGTCTCAGAATCTAAAATAAGATTTCTCTAAAAATATGTAGTTTGTATTTAAAATGCTGTTCACATAATGAAAATGTGACTCATTTTAGATGCAGTTCATTTTGAAAATATGTATTGTATTTTCACACATATTCATTCCCATGCCCAACATGTGAATGTGCCTATGCTTGGCCACCTCAGATCAAATAATCTGAATCACAAAAATCCTTCTCATACTTTCTTCTGAGGGTATTTTGTAATAAGTACTGCTTTGCTTTGTTTGAGGATGGAATTAATTTCCTTTTTCTGTCTGGATAACTAGAGGGTTTTTCCCAGAGTTCATGAAGTGCCTTCTTGGAAGATATTTCTGGGTATGGATTCTGAGCCACAGAAGTCTATTCAAGTCACTGACAGCAGACAATAAGATGGTGTTTCCAGTGAAGGATGCTGGCCTTGATCTGGACGAATCACTTTGATGTAGTTGTTTCTTTTGCCCCTTGTTACAGAAATATTGACAGGAGCTAGAAAGTACGGCCAAAGATATTGTCATTACTGATCGCTGGCTTTGTCCATGAGAAAATTACGGAATCTTGGTCAATCCAATATGTTCTTGCATGTTGTGATTAAAATTGTACTTGATAATTTAGCATTCATCTGAATGGAAAAGAAGGAAGAAAGTGACGTTTGTACAAATTTCCCCATCTTTTTCAGTGAGAAATCCCAAGAGTTTGCCTTTTTCTTCCCAGCTCAGCACAGAACTCTGTGGTGGTTTTCTATTCCAACCCAGGGATGCCTGACATAATGATTCATCTGCATTTGTAGAATGCTTTCTCTTTCCTCGTGAAGCTAAGTTTGCCTTGTTCTTGCTAACTATAAAAATGGGTCATGAAATCTGTTTGACAAAATACACCAGATTATCAGTGTAATGTGTTCTGGCTCCTTTCTACCTGCTGATTTTTGATCATTCTGAACTCTCAGTTAGAATTGAAGGAGTCTACAATATTTTTGGGTCAGTCAAGAACTGTATCATCTGGTAGCTAATCGGGAAATTAATTTAGGCCACTGCATGGCATTTCAATATTTCCACAAATATATATATTTCAATATTTCCATATCAAATTACACACAAAGGGATTGGACAACTTGTTCCCATCTCCAAAAGACTGTCACTTGGTAAAGGCCTGATGTCAGTATTTGCAGCCTTCCTGTACTCACCTATTGAGCCCCTGGAAATTGATTCATCGTTATATGCATTCAGGAAGGTGTTTTTCCCAATGATAACAGTTTCCATGAGGCTGGAAGAGATCAAGACCAGTGTGGCTGCTTCTCCAAAAGAAGTATTCTTTTTTTGGTTGGGTACCTTTGAGACAAATTTTTCCCAGATGTTAAAATTTAATCAGAGAAATGACCTGTGCTCCTTGCTAAACCTTGCAACTCTGAGACTGAGGCGTGTGCTGCACATACCAAGAGGGCCATCTCTTTTTTCCCGTCATAACACGATTTTCTCCCAGGTGGACTGTATGACTAGGGAGCAGATGGCATCAAGGCTTGTTATGACACTGCTAAGGTGGATGGAAGTGTCCCCTGTCACAACAGCCCACACCACCGGGTTTCAAGCTGTATCCATGGCCCCAGTGTTCTGAGGATATTCTGCCATTCTCACATGGCCCACGTCTTGTCTGTAACTTTCTGTAACTTCATCCAGACTGCTTCTGCCTACCCTGACACTACTGAGCCCTCCAAAAGGACTGACTCTACGGATAAAGCCTTCCACATTCCTTATTTGCCTCCAGGATTATGAAACCCATAACCCAGTAACTGTGAACAACTCCATGAAGTTTTAATATGCATATAAACAGCCATGTGAAATTAAAAGAGAGAGTGACTTCTCCCAGCTGCAGTCCTTTAAAGTGCATCACCTTTATGGACATTTGCTTCTTGCCATTCCTCCTTTCTCTTTCAGAATCTGCTAAGAATCTGGATTCCGGGATTTTGGCATCAGGAGAGAGTTTGGCTGATGCCAGACATTTTCCATCCCACAAACTAATGCAGTGGGCATGAAGGGAGTAGAAGAGATCACGACTGACACACTTTAAGAGTGAAAACTCTCCAAGCTTCACAGACTCGGAGATGCAAACCTGGATCTCCTTCAAGACTCCAGTTGCTTTGCTGCTCAGAATACCTAACAGTTGGCATAGTCTGGCTAGCTCTTAATGCAGCAGTGGCTTTGATACAGGACAGACTCAGGACTGTCTCACGTCAGAAATAGCCTTAGCCTACTGACCTTTGATGGACAAGGAAAAGTTTGTTATTCCCTAAGGAGTGAAATAATTCTGTTGGAAGATTATAAAAATATCTATATGTTTTTAAATGCTCTGTTATTACCTCTAATTGTTAGGTAAAAGGCGAGTGCACTTCCTGATGATCTGGTCACGGTATTATAGATTTTATCTTGAATTAATGTCCTCTTTCATCTGCTACTCCAGGCCTTGTGACTGCCTCCCGGTGACTCTTGCCTCATTGTGCTACATGACTCAGTCCCCCAGCTGAGATCACTCTTGCTTCCACTCATCAGGGGTACTGGTTGTCCACATAACTCCAAACCCATCAACGGAAATAGCAAACAACATACCATTGCTCCTGGTAGGATGTCCTTACTCCTGTCATCCTCAGGTAGGAAGCTACTGAAATTTTTACCATTTTTATTTGTGAATATGTGGTTGAATTAATGAGTTAAACAGTACCTGGGAAAAAAAAGTCCTTTTTAAGGTACTCTTAAAAATAGATGATATTTGCTGAGCAGTGTGTGCAGTTAAGTGCAGCTGTCATTACACTGATGTTTTCTACAATGTCATGAGCTATAGGTAAATTGCTAGATAGCCTACTCAGTTAACAGGAGTTTCAGAAGTTCTATCTTTTAGTAATAAAAAGTCCAAAGACCCTTAACAAAACACTTGTCTCCTATACCCTGTAGGGTTTTCAGAACAGTGTCTTTGAATCATTCACCCAACAAGGCAGTTCTGCTAAATGTGCAGCTGAAAGTAGTCAATAAGAAAAAAAACAATATTTGTGCAGATTTTTCTTTTCTTGGTTTTCTTGCCTCAGTGATGTGCCTCCATGCGATGATGCCTCAGTGAAAAAGCATCTCCTGACCTTCACAAACGTGGTCAGTATGAGAAGCTCTTTAAATTCAGGGAGTCCTTCGAGATTCAAGATCCCTCTTTATCCTGCTCAGAACTGACCAGGCTCATTAGACTAAAAGTGAGAGAACAAACCACTAATTGATTTCACATCTGTGGGTCAAAACCATCTTTAAAACCAATAGGAGTGTCATTTACCAAGACACTATAAGTCATAGAGCAGATTAAAGTCCAACTTCATAAACAGTTTAATCAACGTTAAAACAAATAATTAACTCTTCCATTAACACCACCCAGATGTGGAAATAATACTATTAATCATCCTGGGTAGAGCAGTGCTTGTAAATAATCTTGCGTAACAGTTGACATTATAGAGAGCCTTTCTGCACCAGTATTTTTCTTTATATATTTTATTAATGTCTAGATACAGATGAAGGTTTTGGGGGTTGTTCCTTTTCTAAGAAGAGTTTCATAAAAATCCCCATTTAAAAACTAGTTTTTAGAATAACAACAATGACGTTAAAAGGATTTTTAGTTCCTTTAGTGTCTCGATGTATCTGCACCCACTTGCTCCAACTAACATGTAAATCCTATGAAAAGAAAATGATGCCTTCTTCATCTACAAAAGAGATCAGCTAATGTTGTAGTAATGAGCCTGAAATTGGCAACTTGTGGCTTTACATTAGCAAATCTTAACGTCCTTTCTCTTTAGCCCTTGTTTGTATAAATTACTTGCGCCTGGCACCAGATGCAGCAAAGGTAGCCTGACTTACGTCTAGAGCTGGAAAAATCTGGTGAGGGGGTTGCTTACAGTACAAATGGAGATTTTGAGGGAAGTCAGAGGCAGTTTGAATAAAATCCATTATCATACTGGACATCTGCTAGGTTAGAAAATCGTGTTCTATTGACACGCTACTATTACTGTGTAAAGTTCATAGGAGTGCCCCAGACATTTTCAAAAGTTATGCATATGATGATAACTGCTGCTTTTCCCAATCAGTTATGAAAACAAATCTTAATTTTGGAGGGTAAAAATGTCTTTTTCATCTCTGACAATGTATACCTCAAGGCCACAAAAGGATCATCAAGATTTTGAAAAAAAATAGCCAGGAATTGCAACAATACCTGAAATTTTAGTGGTCTGAAACTTTGAAAAAGCCCTGCTGAGACTCATAGCATCCTGATATAAGAATATCCACCCTATTATTGTCCTCCCAAATTATCACATCCTATCCAAATTCTGAGCAGGTTCACATAAAATCCAGTGGAATTCTTGTTAAAAAAAAAAAAACAAAAAAACACAACCAAATCAACCTGAGATATATAAAATTATAAAAATACAGTTAAGAGACCCAAGAGGTCATCTTGTCTATCCCTGCTCTTCAGGAAGTTCAGCCATCCCTCATTTCTCTGAAAGACAGTCATTTCACATGCAGTCCAGAGGGATCAGGATTCAATCCCATGACTTCCCCTGTAAGACCTAGGGTCTGACACTAGAATCCATTAACTGAAAGTAGAAGAAAGCTTTCAAGAAAGCATTTGTAGAGTTCTTCAATATCAGCACCTTGGCTGGCAAAATCTTACCTGTCTAAATATATCTGGCTCGAATTAGTAAAAGCATATTTTAAAGTTGCTTTTTGACTACCAGCTCTGTGATGAGTTCACAGACTTTTCTGACAAGATCGGTTGATCGGTTTCCTGATTAATTGCATAGCCATAACACAGAGTTGCTTTGCTTCCTTCTCTTCCCCAAAATGTGTCTTACTAATTTCTAGTTTGGGGAACTTCTTTCCCATCTTCTTTTTGCTTTTTAGCTTTTTTTTTGTCTAAGGCATTTTGGATAGATAGTATTGACTTCTTGAGGTACACGTTCATGAAGCCTCCGTGGATGCCCTCATGGACCTTCATGCAGCTCTGCTAAGTGTCAAGACACTGATCTCAGTCCTCGAGTTCCTAGAAAGTAAAAATTACTCCTCAAGGTGAGTGGCATTAGACTTTGCAAAAGGGACAACATATGCTCTCTAAGAGAAAAGATCTCCAAATATATTTTGTGGAGGGCTAGAATATTACTTTTACTCCACTATTGCTTAAAATATTTTTGAGATTATGAGACTTTTGAGATCATCCTGAGATCATGGCAGTTTCTCAAGCAAGGGTCTTGATAAAGAACAACTGATGGAGTGACCTTACACCCCTTTTGACATGCCAGTAGAAGAGAAACCAAGTGAATGGTTGCACTTTGCATGGATATTTCTTCTCCAACATGTAATTTCTTATCAGAAGTGTGAACACAGTCACCTGAGTTTTCACAAACTAAATCTGGAAAGCATTGTTAACTGGTTTTAGTGAAATGCAATTCTAGAATGTCTTCCTTTTTTTTTAATCTTCTATAAATTCACATCCTCACTTCTCACACTGTTATTTTTTTCTTCAGCAGTGAAGTGCAGGAAAAAGATTAATTTCTACTGAAAGTATCTTTTAAGTTCTGTAATCATAATTTCTATACTGGTATAATGTGAGGTTTTCTTATACAGCTCCACCTTCTTTTGCTTTCCTGCTTGAAGAACACTGTTTCAATTTTTAAATTCTCTCTTGCTTTTAACCTAAGATAATGAATTTAATGCTAAGTGTTTTTTGTCATTTTTCTTCTCATTAAATAGCATTGAAGATTAATTGCTAAGTAAAAGCAAACACAGACAACTCACTCAGGAGTAAAGATAAGAGTCACTTCATCTGCCATATGAACAAACCACATTAGAGTTTTGAACAAATAAATGCAAAAATATAGAAAAAAAAACCTAGCAAAAAATCCTTTTTTTTTTTTTTTTTTTTTTTTTAAGTGAGATTTTTAACCTTTGGCAAAAAATTTGATCTGGTTGATTTTTTTCTTGATCAAAGAATATATGTAAGCTGGGTGGTTCTTCCTCGGTGGTTTCCTTTTTATATTGTTCCTTGGTCTGTAGAGAAACTGCAAGAGACACAAGGCTGCCTGATTCCTCAGAACTACTTCAAAGTCCAATGCCTCCTGTCCACAGGGGACCTATGGTCACCCTTGCCACGGAGAACAGAGATCCAGAATTACAGCCAGTGATTTTCTTTACCCAGGCAAGAGCAGTAATGTCTCCGATGGAATGCTTTTATCTCATCCAATCTTATTCAGATGAGAAAAATATTTCACAGCTAGTCCAGAGTGTGCATCTCTTTGACGGCCTCAGACCTTAGATTTTAACATTCTCTATTCAAACTCTGAATTTTAGCCAAATTGCGTAGTTTATTGAAAAAACACCAGAATTTTACCTGAAGAGTTGAAAAACTAGAGAGATCAAATAGCTACAACAGAAATACACTGTAACTTCATCTCTGCTTCTCTTACTCCTTAAAATATCAACTCCTTTTAAAATCCATTACCTGTTTCTGGCTAACCACTGGATTAACTACTCTTCTCCTAATTCTGTTTTCAAATATCTCCCATTTGATTGTCCAAGTGTTTTGAGGGATTCAGAATAGTAGTTCACAGCCTTGTGGATACTGGCAGCTAATTCAAGCAGGAGGTGAGTCAGTATTCAGCCACGGTTGGTTCACTAGGTGACATCCTTCTTGAGAAATGCAAGATGTCCAGAAGGTAGGATGTGTATCCAAATCAAACTTGCTCTGTTGCAACATCTTTCCCTCAAGCCTTCCTAGTGATTAAATTTTCTCAGTCTGTTTTTTCAAGGAGAGCTGGATCAAACAAATATAAACACATAAAATTAGGTGGGATAAATATTGCTGCCTTTCTGTTTCATTTCCACAGTGTTCAGCAGAGGTGAAATTTGTATTTTTCAGGGAAGAAAACAGAGCCATCAGTGTGCAGAATAACCCTAATAGAAACAAGCCACTCAACTGACATTTGCAATACAAAAACACAGAACTGAAAAGATCTTTATGAACCCAGTATCCAGAAATCTCTGGAACAGGCAGACAGCTACTGAAGAAGCCCATAAATCATCTACCCTGATTGCAATGGTACATGATGCTTCCACATCAGCTAGCTTAAGAATTTTAATAAGAGGTCAAGAGCCACAGCAATTAAGTGTCACAGGACTAGAACAGGACAGATTAAGGGAGTTGTCAATGACAGAGTTATCTGCAACAAGAAGGAATTTGTTGAAGAAAACTCACAGGGAAAAACCTGTTGTCCCTGCCAGACTGATTTAAGGAAAGATTCTCTGTTGACTGCAATTCTGGCCAAAGAGGTTAATGCTGAACATTTAAGGAGTATACACTAGAAAGACACCCGGCAGTTCTAATGTCAACAGAAACACAAAGACATTTTGTCCTGCAAGCCCAGGGTTAGGAAAGAGGTGGAAAGATTAGGAAAGGGGCAGGAAGAGCCTCCTGTTCTACTCCAAAGACAAGCAGCAGAAACTGACACACAAATCAATATAATGTTTGAATTCTCTTACACAAGGGTAAATAAAAGTCCCTTTTTCTTACTCTTTCAGAGGTAGTAATGCATGCAATATATAAGAACTTGATTTTCTCCCTGAGAATTTTTTATATAATCTTTCCAAAATGTTTCAAAGTCAGTTTTAAAACACTTTAGGTTTTTCACATTCAGGACATTATTCCAGAACCATGTTTTCTGATACTGTTTCCAATTTATATGTATTAATAACCAAGATAAGCATTTTATCTTGTGACAACTTTAACTTAAACAAATCTCCTTCATGCTTAACTTTCTATATGGTGGGGGTTTTTTTCTTTTATTTTATCTGGATGGAAGGGTCATACACTTTAAGCAGTTGAAATTCAGTTCCTCACCCTACTTTCTGTTTTATCTCAGCATCTTTGGTGATAACCAATCTGGCTGCACAATTCACTTTGACCTGTATGTGGCTAGTGGATTTTTGTTATCCACCTGCCTCTATATCTCAGGGCAGATTTTGGGGCAACTTGGTCTATATTTGGTTAGAACATTTTTCTTGAAAGCAAGATAAAATCTCACCTGATCCTTTCCCAGCAACTTTTCCACTCATACCTGATGCTAGTCTCCAGTGGTGTGTTCTGTGCTCTCTCCCTGCTTCTTCTCTTCTTCAGGGTCTGTTTTACCCCAAGTGTAAGACCTATTAAGTATCTAAAAGCACAGAACTGTGAACCCATTTATGCTAAGTACCAGATAACCACAAAAAGGTCTGGACTTAATCCAGAGAGCAAGTGGAAGGTATTTGCATTAAATTAAATTAAAATTAGATCCGATTGCCAAGACAGGATATTACCAGCTATGAATAGCTACCTCCTCCAGTTTTAATGGAGTTTCATCTTAATAGTAAGATTATAAGGGCACAGCTTTGAGGCACAGCTCTCTGGTCCTGTGTTTATCCTGGTACTCCCACCTGGAGGTGCAATGGGACCGTCATTCTGCATCATATTATCTGGAAGTTTAGGCAGTGTTTATCCCTAAGAGAACAGCTTCCTGTATATGTTTCCTAACAACTTGGAATGCATATATTTCTAGTATCAAGATTCCTATCTATCAATGACATTTTGAAATGTCATTAGGGAGGTACTTTTCCTTCCGGCAACACTTATCCCATTTTATTTTATTCTCTACATTAATTTCTCAAATTTTTTGAACAAAGCAGTTCAAAATCAGTTCTAGAGCCAGTTCCTTGAGTAATTCACAGAGATTAAGTAACCACACAGCTCATTTTGCTGATAAATTACAACAATTGAAAGTTGTTTGTGATCAGCTGCAAAGAGCCTTTGGAAGGAAGTTACATTTGACTCATAATTCAAAAAAGAGATCCTGGCATTATCACTGATGGTAATGATAATAATAATAATAATAATCTATATGTTTGAAATCATTAGCTGAATGTTTACTGGCATTTAGACAAAAAGGTAGATAGCGTCATTTTGTGCCAGTGTGAAAGTATGATGCACCCAAATCTTGAGTAATTTTGTAGTTCAGGTAGTCATATTTCACAAGGGCATAGTCAAGTTAGAAAGGGCATAGGGAAAGGCAACTAAAATGATGACGAGAGTGAAACATCCATCTTTTGAGAAGACAGAGTACTGTTTGAGAGGAGAAGGTGGAGAGGAATGTGATTGGGGTTTATTGTGTCATAAAGGCAGCAGGAAAGGTGAACAGAGAACTCTTCGTCAACTCCCACAGCACCGGAACCAAGGCAAGCTCAATGAAAGTAGTAGGAGATATTGGTTTAAACAAAGATAAAAGGAAATACTTGATTACACAGCAGACACCGGACTTCTGGAATTCCCTACCAAAGAAGCTCATAAAGGCAGAGGTTATCAATGGGTTCAAAAAGGGTTTAGACAAAGTCATGAATAACTGGTCCTTAAACAGGACAGAAACAAATGCACCCTCTAACACTCCCATTATTTCTGCATGCTGCAGAAATACACAGGTAAAAGAGAAAGTGACCACACTCACATGGTCTTCCTGAATAGCATCTGCTATTGCCTCTCTCAGAGCATATTGGGCTAACTGGAATTTCTGGTCTATTGTAGTACAGAATGCCTGCTATTCTTAAGAAAAAATATTGTTTGTGCCCTCTTCTGGACGCACTTGCTGGATGTTAATGGCACAATTACAGTTAATAGTACAAGTACAATTTCCCTTCCTGGTATGAATGAACAGCTTTGTGTGGAAGATAACATAAATTGATTGGTCTACTTTTTAGAGATGTTGACTGAAACTGAGTGAATCTATAATATAATATTATATATGTAAATGAGCTATACTTGGTAGCTGCATACTATAAGCATTATATACTAAATTACTTGAGATATATTCATAGGAAAATGAATAAAGAAGGGATAAAAGCTCAAAAAAACAGCTTTGGTCCTAGGGCAGAACTGTAGAAATGATGGACATGTCAGTTGTAACAATTTGAGATGTAGATGCATATAAAATTAATTATTACTAGATTATCTGTGCCTCATCCTGAGATAGCAGTCCGATCACATATCTGATAAGCAGGCTGATAAAGAATCAAACATACAAAATTGACGCAGTTTAGTGGCACTGTGCCAAAAATGTGCAGCGTGAACTTGGTTTGTTTGCAAAAATAAAAGAAGTCCCCTGTAATCCTTCAGAAAAGTGGTCTCACAGGATCTTCAGCCCACAGGTTATTTTATGTAGAGGCATGGCATGGTTCTAAGATGGCACCTGTTTGCAAAGGGCAAGCACACGTCATGCAGACATTTGCTCATGCTGTAAAAGAGAAGTCCGTTTCGCTCTCTCGAGGAATCCCAAGGCAGAAGGCAGAATTCACACTTTCAGCTTTCCAATCCATCCAGCCACTCAGATGGATGAGAGACTGTCTCATGTACATACAGTAGATTATAGAGAGACCCTCACTAACTCTTACTCTTCAGGTTTGGTCATATTTCATCATTTACAGAGAGATTTTAGGAACAGTATATATACAGCTCAAAAACTACCCAGCAATTATTTATTGGTTAACAAAAAGCATGAATAGCTGGGACTACCACGCAACACTATTGCTCACCATTTTCTTCTAACTCCCTAATTTTTTTCTTTCTGTTTCCTGTCGGTCAGTTACCACCTCAGCAATTACCACCTCAATAATTACACTTTGCCTGTCATTACTTTCCTTATCTTACATGGCTATTGCTCAGGTACTGTCTTGCAGCTCAAAAACAATCTTCTCAAAGCTCTAACTCACCAATGTAATGCACCAAACTGGAGTCGAAGCCACAGAGAGCCTGAACCTGAATCCTTGGGCTGAATTACATCTTCTGTCTGGGTCATTCTTTGAGTAAGTTGTCTCTGAACTCCTCTTGCTTCTGCCAAATCTATGCTATCCCCTTTTCCATTGCACTGTTCTTAAAACCTGTATTTGCCTTTTCTACTTGTACACAGCAGTGTAGCATGATTTAATTACTGTATGTGAAATCCATTTGTTACGCCGATGTAAAAGGTTATTTAAAATGGTGCACACTTTTGCTTGCGAATCTGACATCAAATGATTGTAAAAATAATTAAGTAATTAATTCTTCCAGCTGACAAGTCTGCGTCTCAATTGAGCATAAATGAAATACCGAACAGAGAAACAGGAAACCCATCCTGCAGATTGTGGTATGAAAGCTGGTGTCTGAATTTAGATTACAAATTTAGGCTCTAAACGTCTTATTTCCCACAGAAGTATTTACCCAGTATCCTGCCGATGAAGTGATCAGTTGCTGAGTGGCAGAGGCAGGCTGTGTTAATGCAGAAATCAACCATAATCTACAAGAACAGCGTCGTGGTAATAAGCAATAAGCAAAGGTCCTTCCAGTGTGGTTTCTGCATCATGCTGCTCATAAATGGTCAGGTGCTCAGAATGCAAAACTTCAAATCACAGCTTCAGGCAAGGCATCCTACAGCGTAACTCCTTGCAGCATGCTGGGGACACAGTAACTGAAAACACACATTAGTCAAGATTCAGTGGGCAGTCAAGAATTAAATATTTTTGCAATAATCATTGAGTCTTGGCAGTCAAGTATTTCAGAATGCCAATGTGGTCAAAATTCTGTGAAGAAAAACCGAGAGCATAGCATATGGCATGCTTTGCTTGTGTTGTGTTCATTTTATTACAGAGGCCTCAAATTTGTTGATTACAGTGCTCCTGTGACACTTGTGTAGTTATTACAAGCCAATTCGATAACAGCTTTTTTAGCACCAGTTTGTGTAACTTATGAATACATGAATATATGTATCCGGCTATCATCTGGAATTTAAACTCACACTTAAAAATAACACCAAAATAAACAAGCACATGAAGCAAGTAAGAATAATTCTGAAATCAAAACACTGAGAAGATGAATATGAAATTGTCACAAGTTGAGCACAAGAGATTGTCCTCGTGACAGAGAGTTACCCATTCTTGTGATCAAACTTTTCATTACACTTTGTAAGAAGCTGCTTAAGAAATCTGCAACTGAGACTTTATTTCTTTCTTGTTCTATGCACAACATAGTATTTCTGCATAAAATACAATCAAGTGCAGGAAGCTACTTCCTATTAGAGGTATTAAAATTCATGGGTTTTTCCTCTGGTCATCATTATTAAAAAGAAAGATGCATTGCACATGCATATCCACAGAGGAAGGTGACCAAAAAAATTACATTTCATTCAAAATGTAGAAGTAAAGGAAGACTCCTAATAAAGGAGCAATTCTAAAAGCAAAACACACACATGATTTGAAAATTCTTTATTAAGAAAAATGGCAAAAAGGCAATTTACTTATGGAGAATCCTTTTGTTTGTTTTCTAGGTAGCACTGTGACTGAAAGCCTCATGCAAGATTGCATTTCCAATTTCAGCTCAAACCCACAAGAATTCTCAGAGACTTTCGCTGCATCTTCTGAAGCTTACAAAGTCTGAACAGTTACAGACTGCCTTGGATTGTTAAATTGTCTTGTATTCGGTGACATTTTAGCAACACACCACAGGTGCAGAGGCTTTGGCCAGCTCAAAGAAATACCTTTTCCAGAAAAATACCTAACACACATTTCCCTTGGAAGGAGATGTAATAAGTAGATGATACCAGACCGTCCCTTTCCTTTTGTATAAAAGAATCTGTCACTAGATAACATCTCTTCATATTTAATTCATAATAAAAAACAACCATAAAGATCAGGAAATGTTTTTATTCTTAAATAGCAAAGCTATTTTAAAACAAGTTGTAATCACTCACTACATGTTGTTTAACAGTTTAAACAGCAGTGATTTGAAAGAACATTTCCATGGTTGTTCTTTCAAAAATGCAAGTCTGTTTTCTGATCTGCTGTCATTTAAAATAAGTATGAAAACACATATGTCACTATAAACCTGCACTAATATTAATTTGGAAATTCCGAGTCAAAATTACTTGAAAGGCTTTCTGCTAACAAAACCAAAGGGATGTTCTGAAGAAGTTTGTCATGCAGCAGGTTACAGCCCAGTGCCCTGTAGGCTCTTTCTTTGTTTTTCACTTCTGAACACTAAGTTCAAAGCTGCACAAGTTCTCCTGCAAGTGCTTTTTCAAAATGAACGAAGCCAAAAGTATCCTGGGAAGGAGGCCAGGACTGCTAACAGAGATTACAACTAAGAATGTCATTAATAAAGAGTAGGATTTACTGTGCTAAGGCACAGGTATGAAGGAGCGTTAGGTGGAAAAAAAAGAAAGTGAGAGGCAATGAAAGAACATGGCTAAGGCTTTGACAGGTAAAAGGAGCTGGGGTGAATGAATCCTACTGGGAACAGATAAGCAGCAGACACTATGATCATTTCCCTGCAGTCACTGCAGTAACACCCGATATTATTCCGCTGTCAGAAAACACCTTTGAAAGCCATTGGCAAAACCCCTCCTGCTTGCAGAGACTCACGAGCTCCCAGTGCTGTAGTACAGACAGCCCTAATCCCACTGACAACAGCAAGGGAACTGAGTGAACTGCACAGTGAAAAATCACTTACTAGGATTTTTCTTTAAGTGCTGAAGGTGAAGCACCTCTATGCACAGAACTGCTTTGAAAAGAAAAAAAAATTCATGAACTGCAATGCTATGTATCTGATGTCAGCTTTATATCTCTTCTTATTCTGGTCTTAGCTCTACAAGACGTGTTGCAAAATCTATTGAAATGCTGCAAGGGTGGTATTTCCAGAACAGTATGCTCATGTCTGATTTATTTTCATTTTAAAAATCAGCTTGGTGGTCTAATCTCTCATGACTTACATAGGAATCCCTGAAGATTAGCAGGATGTCACTTGCAGGCTTTTATATCAGCTATTGCACTTCCCTGACTCATAAAGATGTCACTCGCTTTATCCGATATCATAGATTCAAATGATACCTCGCCCAGAGCATCCCATGGCACTTGCACACAGTGTGAAAGATCCCGCTTTTGTCTCAGACCTTTCCTCTACTTTCAAGTCCCTTATTTATGCATTTCAAGATGTCTGTTGTGTGCCCAAGTGCCATGGCCCCTCGTTTTTTCCAGAAATCCTCCTGTGCCCATCCCTCTATCAGAGCCCTCTCGTACCCTGAAGCTGAGCCTCAGAAGGGAGAGAGAGGCCAGGAGGCCAGGCAGGAGATGTTGCCCCTTCAAGGCTGGCAATACCCTGTGTTGAGGGTGTTTCTGCTCAAATCCTTCTATCCTCCACTTCCTTCTTCCACCGTCTGCTGCAAAGTTCAGGGGAGCAGCACTGGGGATCCTGATGAGACCTCCCTGCCCAGCCTGTCTCCCTGGTGGCAGCCTGGTTTCAGAATATATGCAATTCAAGTTTATCATGATGCCTTAAGTGGCCACCTAAAACACAGAGACCAGACAAGAATTAAGAGAATAAAGGAAGGTATTTATTTGAAGGGCCCTCAAAGGTACACCCTGGGCAGTCAAAAGGCTACACCCAAAATGGACCCTGGGTCACGGGTTCTTCACACTTTTATAAGTTTGGTTCATTTGCATATCAGGGTTAATTCTCCAATTATAACCTCAGTTTCATGATGGAATTACCCCAAGTTTGCCCCCCTTTAGAGGCTTTTAGTTTACACCTTTTGGGCCTGGAGTCCTTGGAGTGGAAGCCTGCAGAGGTTTGTTATGTCTGACCAGCACGAGAGAACAGCAGCTCACAGGCCAAAGAGTTATACACCAGGCAGTGCAGGATTTGAAAAATATAGAAATTAAAACCTAAGGCATCATTGAGGGGATCTACAACAGCATACATGGCTTAATCTTTTTCTTTTTCTTTCCTCTGTCTTGGTTAGCTACAGTTGGTCATGGCTAAAGAGACTGAGGAAACACCCCCTCTGGTTTGTCCCTTTATGTCACTCTTTTCTTACCAGACTTAATGGAGGTACATATTTATCTGTGAGTTTCATAAAAATACTTTCATCTAAAATACTTCTTACTTAGCATAATCTCATACAATGAAAATATCTCCCTGGCATTTTAACTGTGAGATGACCAGCTATGGAGTGACAGAGCCTGCGCCTTACGCTGGGCAAATCAGCAATGAAGTAGGAGTCACTAGGGATGTCTCCATGGTGAGTGATGGTGACCATCTGGTGTCTCTTCCACCCCCACACAGCTCCTCACCTGTCAAAACCATAAAATGTTATAATAGTAATTTTATACCAGTTGAGTTTCAAGGTAACAAAACCTCCTGATGGACCTGTCTTGGATAGTAGCTCACTGTATGAAAGGAGAATGGAAACAGCATGTAAAGACAGGACACCCAAAGCTGCCTGATCTGAGAGAAGGTTACCCCAGAACAGGAAATGAATAATGACAGTATTTGATTATGAGAGGGATCTGTTGGATTAAGCAGCAACCAGGGGATTACCAACAGGCTTTTGAGAAAAGAGTCAGCTTGAGAAGTATAAAAAATGGAAGAAAACTTGTGAGTGTGGGGTGAGATGTGGGAGGGGAAGGCGCTCAGCACAGCAGTTTTATCCCTGCCTCAGATGCTGCCAGGAGTCACCCCACTGCCATCATGTCCTGTATCCTCCCAGGATGGGGTGCAACAGCAGAAGAACCCACAGCTCAGAGCCCACAGAGTGCCTTCCCACCAGCACATGGACTAGCACAGGGAGCTGCACTGGTGCACATAAAGGCACAGCAACCCCCTCTCCAGCAGGAGAACACGCATGGCCACAAGAGAGGGGTACACCTGTCCTGTAAAACAGGGGTGTGCGCACCTAAGCGTGCTCCTGTGGAATTAGAAATGGTGGGGATTAGGGAGTGTAGCAATTTATAGGTGCTTTTTAACATCCTGCAAGTGTTTTGCACTCTGGTTTATCTGTAGGCCAGTTGATATTGATCCAGAAGGTGAAGTTCGCAGAGTGTCAGCTAATTATGTGTCATTAATAAATCAGTAAACCACTTAGATCCTGATCTGAGTTAAACCACTTAAGTGAAACAAGTCTTGCCTGTGCAGTCCCTGGTGTTAAAAAAGTCATATGCTATTAAAAACACAATGAGCAATTAGCTTAAGTATCCCTGAATTGCACTCAAGTTACAATAGGTCTTTAACTCAGATGATTGACTATTTCATTTCCTAGCAGAAATGTAGTTAGGAGTTAACATGCTCCTTCTTGATGCTCTAATTATCTCAAAGACAGTCGCTGCTGGCTGCAGTCCTGGGCAGTCCTGTGCCATTCTTCTCTTCATGTGGTCACCCTAATAGGAGCTTGTATTAGAGAAAGGAAATTTCTTAGTTTCAAATTATGTTTCAGTAGGTAGTCTCCCCTCACATGCATCAGTGTTACCTGCAGCCCAGCTGTTGAACCTGGGAAAATACCTCCCAGATGAACAGTCTCTAATTTCTCACAGTCGTCACGCTGTAACTAAAGAAATTAAAAATAACTGATGAGCTGAGAGAGTGCAGAAAGAGCAGAAGGAAATAGAAGTTTTCTGTTCAGCAAAAGCATTGAAAATGAAAATGTAGCTAAAGCTTTTGGATCCTCAAGTATGAGCTGGAAAGCAAGAGGCTTCAATGATTAGTTCCAGAGAAACAAAACAATCCCTAGAATTTTATTGAAAATATTAATCACAAAACACAACAAACAGATTTAAAACATATAATTCGAATGTCCCATGAAAGAAATACACATATAATTGTTATGAATTTAACAGAAAGAAAATAATAAAGCTACTGGTCACCTAAAGTTTCCAATCTAAAAAGAAGCCCTAGCAAGCGGCCAGGCTATTATTGCTAGAGCTTGCCCTGATTTCAGACATTTAGTTGCCACCAAGGACATCCTTGCATCTGCTGATCAGGACCTCAGCAGGAGCAAGCTCATTTGCAGAGGAAGAACCCTGTATGGAAGACCTCCTTTCTATTATGGAAGGACCAACATTAAGCTGCTTTACTGCAGATAGGTGAGGACATGTCCCTCATTTGCCACCCTGTTTCTTGGGAGGTTAGATACATGACATTAGTTTTGTTACCCTGCAGTTACTCAGACCAGCAGGATCTTGTTTAGTGGTTAGTGGTGGCTGTTGAGGTGAAAATTAATGGTTTCTCTAAGCACTTGCCTATGGCCATGTCCCTTGAATTGTCTTTTTTTACACCACTTTTTGGCCTGAAAGCATAAAAAGCCTCGCATTCTTCACGCAAAGTTGCTACTCGCTCTTTAGATTAGGAGCTATCTTTTCTATGAGCATGTAGATGTTATTTAGTAATATGGATTTATGATTAGGGCTCTCTCATACAGTGCCAAAAAATCCACAAATCCACGAGTAAAAGTTAATAACCAACAAGAGAAACATAAAGTTATAATTTTCAGAGCTATATTGGAAAACAGAGCTCCAATAAAGTACTATAAAACTTACTCATAGGAATATCTATAAAAACCCAATTACATGATCAATATGTTTTATGATGAAGAAGAATAAAAGCTACACATCTTCGAAATAATTTTTAAGATGTCCCTGATGTATTCACAGTCCTATTATGTGGCCTTCTTTGGCTTAAGCTACATCAGCAGCACTTCCAAAGGTGCAAATGAATAGTGGCCATTTGTAAAATAAATGATCTGGCCCATTATCTAGCTAGAGCTGGATATGATTTAACTGCATTTACTACCATACCAAAAAAAACCCCCAAAAAGTTAAACCCAAGACTACACTGGGCAGAAGCAGAAGCATTAGGTTAACAGTGCCTCATAACTGGCAAGACCAAACAGGTACTGTTCCAATTAATTGTAGCTCCCACATGATTCAAAGGTGCTCTGACAGCAGCAGGCACCATCAACTGTTCATTTGAGCCGTGAAGACATAAGGAACCAGGGACAATCAAATCCACAATATAAGCACTAAAAAAAAAGTTATCTGTTAGCTTTGTAGTCTTTCTGGCTTTTGCCTCCAAGTGTGAGCTAGAAGAGTCCTCATGTAGGAATTAAAGATGCCAGCAACAACCGGTGGGACTCCCCACTGCTGCATCAAACCAGTTATCTACTCTGTGGCAATTTCTCCACTCTGGTAAAATGTAACATATTGACCTGGTTTATGCAGAAAAAGAAACAGAAAAGACATCACTAAAACAAACAAAAAAACCCAACAAAACCAAACCCAAAACCACAAAAAATGCATACACATTAAAAAAACAGAAAAAAACAAAACAGAAGCAAACAAAACAAAAAAAAGAAGAAACCCAGAGCCCTTCGCTGTATAAATATGAGAGCAATTAAAATTCATATTCTGTCCTACAACCACAGAACATGGAGCTGTGGCTGAAGTACCCTTTATTATTGTTTTCTAATAGATTTTCTCTTAAACACTTCTGCTTTGCACTGTGAAAGTGAAGTAATTACTGTTTAACAGTATTATTGTTTCACTTTAATTGCAAATACTGAACAACCCATCACCACTAAGGCAACCACAATGATTACAAGAACCTGCATTTCCCACAGATTTGGCTAATGACACAATCTGAGTAAAGCTACAACATAATTAAAGGATTCTGCCCATTACTAGAAGGCTGAGACTTAAGGTGTCTTTAAGAAGGCAATTAGGAGATCAAAAATGCACTGTATAGTAAGTAACAGACTTAAATAACCTGTCTGGATACCATGTTTGTGTCTTTTTGAACATTTGTTTGGCTCATCTACCATTTAAAAATAATACCCAATCTATCTGGGATGTCTTCATGTTCAGGCTGGGATTTCCTTCATGAGGAAATGGCCTCAAATTGTACCAGGAGAGGTCTAGGCTGGATATTAGGAAAAATTTCTTCATGGAAAGGGTTGCCAAACATTGGAACAGGCTTCCCAGAGAAGTGTTTGAGTCACCATCCCTGGAGGTATTTCAAAGACTTGCAGATGTGGCACACAGGACATGATTTAGTGGTGGGCTTGGCAGTGTTAATAGTTGGGCTCAATGATCTTAGAGGTCTTTTCCAACCTAAATGATTCTATGTGTTTCGAAATAAAAGCAAAAGCTGAACAAAAATTAGAAGCACAAAGTTTTCAGGAGGGTCAGAGTTTAATTCCCACTGAGATGATATAAAGCTACTTTCTCGTGTGTCAGATCAGTCATATCTAAGTGTCAAAGGGGACTTCAACGCAATAAAAAATCCCTTCTCTCACAGATGGTCACAAAATCATGTGTCAGACTGCTCTGACCTTGTGATTTGCATTTGCTTAGTGGACTCTCACCTTTACCAAAAAAAGTGTACAGGAGATATTACTGTGAGACCTCTAATTCTGCAAGTGCCGAATAGTGTTTGAGTATTTGGTCATTTGTACATTGGCCAATAGCTTCTGAGAGGACTGGAGTGCCTCTGAAGCTTAATCCAATTATACAACCTTCTGTGTACACCTGCAAATGGTGAAGTGACATTTCCTCCATCTTCTCCTCTTTAGTAGAAACTATTTTTAAGCTAAAAGAAAAAACCCTCACTTAGCCTGCCATAATTTTCCAGATAAGTTCCACAGATGTCACCATTTGCCACCTTCTGGTCCACAGTTCATTGGAATAATGGCCCTTCAAGCCATCCTTTCTCTTACAAGGGTGAAGCTAAAGAAAGGTACAGAGCACCAGGAAGAAAAAACACAAGTACAAAGACCATTAAAACTGGCATTTTGAGCAGCCAGAACCAGAGCACAGTTTGCAGAAAGTGGTCCAGATACTTCAGCTGAATCAATTCTTTCAATATATGAATTACAGGGATTAGAGATTCTCATGTAGGGAATTCAGGTCTACCCATCCCTTCCTGCTAAGAGAGAATGCAATGCATTGACTTAAACACTCTCAGATATTTCTCTCAGCTTATCCACCACATAAAGGTGATAGAATTACTTGTCTTTAGAAACATGTAAATTTGAAAATTTCACTCTGTTTAAATACTGTTCTTAATCTCTCCATCTTATCATCTGCTTATAAAGGGAGATGTTGATAAACTATTTGATTTTTTTATTATATTCAGATACATATCTAATCCACTAATTTCCTTCAAGGAAACAGTGAAGGTTCTTTTCCACGAGTTCCTATAGAAACATATAATAAGCTTCATCTTGACTTAGAAATACTTGCCTTATTTGTCCAGCACTATTCTTACATGGTAAGGGAGATGTGAATGAAAGGGTGGAGCTCGGAATTACATGAGCAGGTAAGAGTTACCATGAAAATATGTTCTATTTTATAAACATTGCATGTATTTGCTTTTGTTTCATTTTTAATAGCTAAGGATATTATTCCCAGAATCCTTCATATGATCATTATTTGGTCAGTATCTATCATGGAAGTTAGCTTTGACAAGGGATTTAAAAAGAAAATAATGAAAAGCTTTAAAGCCAGTTGGGAGGCAAGGTCACCTTCTGAGAAGCACAGATAAAAGCAGCAAAGCCAGGATCACTGCAAAGGGGAGATCTTCACTATCACCTAAGATATATTAAAAAAAAATAACAACAGATAGATCGAAGAAGAGCTTTGAAGCTGAGCCCCATGACTGTGTGTGAGAGCAAGGAGCAAGAAACAGGAGGAGGTGGGGGAGTAGAGAAGCATTTCAGAACAGGATGTACCAAAGGAAAGCAAGAGTGGGCAGAGCAGGGCAGGTAGCCTGGGGAAGAGGCTACAGCAATGCAGGTTGCTTTGGTGCCATCCATCTGGATCAGGTAAATCATGTCAGGTTCTAGTGGAAGGGCATGCCAACCCTGTACCAACTCCGTGTGAAGCAGTCCATTGTTTCCCTATAAGACAGGCTCCTTGTCAAGAGCAAACTTCTACTAGCTTCATTACTTATGACTTCTTAAACCAGTAGCATCTCATCCGTGGAAATTTTTTAGGATGGCTTATTTTACTTTAAGCACGTTATTTGCCAGTGCAACCTAAAATGAAACAAGAATTGTTACAAGCACCTTTTTGCTAGTTTAAGTGTAACATTTTAAAGTCCTGTGCTAGAAATCACAGCTCAAGTGCATTGCCCTGCCTAGGTCAGACCTATCAGTGCAGTCGTGGTCTGAAGGGGGTATCCGTAGTGGGGCACAGCACAACTAGAAAACAGAGTAATGGGGAAAACCAGAGGTACAGGCCGGATCCCAGAGGAGGAACACTGGATATGCCAGGGCTTGTCATCTTGGAAGAGATTATAAGGAATATGACTGACATCTATAAAATCCATCAGAACAGTAGCTGAGTATGGATCAATTGCTCACTGATTCTTCTTGTAAGGGAAGCATCGTTTGAAGCTGGGAGAAGCCATGTTCAAAATGAAAAAGGTTACTTCTCATGCAACAGCTGTTGGGTAAACTGGACAAGTATCACGAGAAGAAATCCACTGTCTTACCAAACAGGCAGAAAACATATGCCATCAGCTGCAGGTGGCTGGGGAATGGGAGAGTATGAGGAGGCATTCCCACACAGGTCTAGCCTTACCTGATGGTGGCTGCTCCTCTGGGCTGCAGGATATTGGGCTGCAATATTATAAAAGAAGAGGCATCTTGTTCTTATACAATAGCATTCTCTGCATTTCACTAAAAATGTAGCATTGTTTCCTTAAGGAGTATCATAGCTCTCAAAATATTTTGCAATTCACAATTCAACTTCTCTGCACAGCATCTGGCTGTTGCTAAACAGTTTGTGTTGAAAGGTTTTCATTTTACTGCATTTTCAGTTTTGAAAGACGAAGGTGATATATCATCCTAATTGCAGATGCAGTTATACCCACATGAATGCTAGAACTGGTGCAATCTTTCCTTGTATTTCTAAAGTATTTAATTACTGAAGTGATAGACATATTCAAGGCCTGAGTAACGTCGACATTTAATATTTTTGTTTATATCAGATGTGTATATCAGATGTATCAGGATACAATTAATTCTAAATTTTTTTTGGTAAGTGGATGGAATTTGTTGTTGTAGTTATGCTACCGTCACCTGAACATCCTTCTGCCTCCAAACTCCTCTTTGCATATTTTCTATATGAAATGTCTTATAAATCCTGAGGACATCTTGCACCCTCATGAGGCTGTACAGCCTTCTTGTCTAAAATGCACTGATGCAAACAGAACGAGACAGCACAGCGGACAAACCACACAGCTCATCATGCACTGAATGCAGGTAGCATAAAGCCCAGTATCCCAGTTTGTCAAAAACAAACACATTCCAGAGGGCTGCTGTGGTTTAGGAATGCTCTTCTCCATTTTAGTGCTACCGCACAAAACTAACCCTGTCCTGGTTGAAACCAGAACAGGGCCTAAAAAATAGGGCAGGCATGGATGACACACTTCTTTCCCATATTCTTCCACTGTCCATTAAGCAGGCTAGCAAGTGAGAAGAGATCCCAAAGTTCCTAATTTTTATCTGAGAAACCTTGTCCCAGTGATGCCAAGGCAGGCTTTGTAAGGGTCTTTAGAGACATGAATTTCATGCATATTATAGATAAACTTTGAATAATCTAAGTAGAGCTGAACAGTCCATCGCTCAGTGTTTTATGCAGGAAATCTCTCAAACCTAATGCACCACCATGTAAATTCTCTGCAGTAGAGAAAAGGATAGAATCTGATTCTACAGGGCAGGATCCTGTGGTCTGCTCATCACTGCACCCTCCCTTGTCTCCAACCAACCTCCCATTCTAAACATCCTCCAACTCTCTCAAGTCGTCAGGTCTCTCACTCCACCAAAACAATGGTGTTTTCCCAGGTTGTATCTTGATCTATTGCCTGAAGCAAGACCCCACAGTGAAGAAATCTGTGAGCGAAACATGGTTATGTGTATCACCGCACCCCATCACGCATGGCTGCTTCCCAGAGGTTTCCTCCCTCCCCACCCAAGCTCTGCCTCCAGAGCCGCATTCCGACCTTCCTGCCTCACCCTGCCTCCTGCAGGCCCCTCTTCTCAGCAGGCTTTGTTTTCATTCCGACTCCCTCTGTCCATCCCGTCCCCATTCTCTCACCTTTTTAAGCCCTCCTGTTAATTCTGTACTGTGAGAGTGGTGAGGCACTGGGGTTTCCCAGAGAAGTCCTGGATGCCCCGTCCCTGGAAGTGTTCCAGGCCAAGCCAGACGGGGCTTTGAGCAAACTGGTTTAGTGGAAGGTGTCCCTGCCCATGGCAACGGGATTGGGACAAGGTGATTTTAAGGTGCCCTCCAACCCAAACCATTCTGTGATTCTGTGATTCTGCTCCAGTCGCTACTCCACAAACGCCTTGCTCAGGCTTTCCACTTCTGTTTCTCACTCCTGGTTTTACGAGATTTTGGCTGCTGCATCTTTTGTTGCAGATTTTACTTGCGATGCCCTTTCCCCCGTCCTTTTTACCCCCTCTGAACGCCATCACCACGCGAACGCTCCTCGTGGGGCGCCGCTGGAAGCGCAGGCAGCCGGCTCCCCTCGGGCCCTCCCGGCCGCAGCGGG